>JAMKCH010019934.1:0-39227 GCA_023653785.1 Ophioderma brevispina | reverse complement strand
GAAGATACTCAACCAAGTTCTGAGCTTTAAAGAAATCACAGTACAAATTCCAGAGGAAACAGTGAGTGCTCTATTTCAGGCAAATTATGTGATCTTGGAATACAATATGGAAGCAGATGTTCAATTTGTAACATTAAAATCAAAACTTTCACAAGCATTTTGGAGATTGGGAAACCCAATCCTGGAAGAAAGTTGTGGAACTGAATTCATCTGCTCCTTGATGTCAAACTTGAAAGCTAAGAAGCTACGAAAAAACTGGAGTAAGGACAATCACATGACAAGAGGCAAGCAAAACAGTTCTGATTTGGAAGAGAATCAAAGAAGATATGAAAGCCTGTAAAAACACAGAATAAACAAGAACTGTCCATGGAGCATCATTAGACAAGGCCATCAAAAAGAATACCACACGCACACTTTTCCATTTTTCAGCAGCTTTAAACTCTTTGATAATCCAACCTTTGAAGAAAGTTCCCCCCAAGAGTAGTTGATAAGGCAATACTAAGAAGAAAGCAATTTCTATTGTCAGGGCAAAATACTCCAGCCAGGAAACAGGACTTCCTACACCACTGGAATTGCAAACACACGATGTTAACAATTCAAGAAGAAGGAGTCTACCCCCACACCCGTTGGTAACCTTGTATATTAGGTAAGGTCACATATAAGCTATGACCGACTTCACGGGCAGTTAACGCAAATCCAATAAACATGGTGGCGCGGGTGGCAAGGAGGGAGCTGCCCCCCCTGAGAGTTTAAAAAATCATGAAAAAACAGGTTTAAGCCAATTGTTAAAAATTAGATTTTTTTTTATCTGAGTAATCGGAAATGTTTTGTACCCCCCAGAAGCATTAGCACAGGAAGATGGTGATATTCATACATGAAAATATAACTGCACAGGAGAACCACCACTATTTAATATGGACAATACTAGACTGGAGGAGAAAACCCTTGAGGAGTGACCTTAAGCAAACAATTAGGAAATCCACGCTCTGAGGAGACAATGAGAAGACATCTGTTCAATCCAGTTTCCCTACAAATCAAGGAAGATCTCTCCCTAATGTTGAAAAGTCCGCAATGGTACCTCTACAAAGAACAAGGAATATGTACGTGGTCAATCACTAGAAAGCGTTTGGTCAGCAAAAGTTTCCAAACGAATCTGATGGGACAGCAGATGATATTCTAAACATCTGTAAAGTTTATTTATTTTATTCCTTTATTCGCAAAATCCTACAACAATACAAAATATCAATTTCTAAGAACTATTCCAGTATCACAACACACAGACAACCAAGTCGATAAGCCAGCATAGCCCCCTAAATAGTTGTCCTCTCTTAAATGTGACATCACCTGAGAAAATGATTCCTGGATTTTCATGCATTCTCGCAAAATATCCTCAAAGACAAAATGCCACCAAGTATGGATACTTTCCTTTAATTCGAGATCCCCCAACAAAATGCCAACAGTTTCTCCATTAAGCAATGAAGGCAGGTTGTTGCTACACCCATGCATTTTAGGCAAATGAATGGACAATCATCACAGGCGTCCAAGCAACCTTATGAAGCTTGCTAGTATACAAATACTGCAGGGTTGAGGGAATAGGGGCAACTATTTTCCCGCGGTACTGGCTACTGGCCCCTACATCACCCGACCCGAAGGGTGGAGGGGTAATAGGCCCTTAGCCAGTACCAAGGGAAAATATTGTTCACTATTTCCCCGATATAAACCAGTAGTATTTGTTTTTATTACACCTCACGTGACTCTGGGGACGAGTTGTAGGGAACAGTTTCAATCTATTTCCCTAGGAATAGTTCGCGTAATAGGAATCATCAGCCAATGATATATCGTGATTATATTCATTTAATATTCATGAGGTGTAATAACAACAATTAGACAGAAGATAAGGATATATTTTTTACAATGGTTGTTCTTCCACCAAGCTCACAATTTCAATAGAGCTACTACGAGATTTTTGTGAGTGCTGGTCTGTTGACACAAAAGGGGGGGGTACGGTCAGGAAAAGACTTAGTGGAAAAGGTCTGGCTACTATCAAACCCTCCATGACCTTCAGATCCTCGTGAAGGGATTTGGAGATGCTCCTTACAGCATTTCAGAATGGTGTTAACAATAAAAACAGGACAATATCAATGGGTACCTGATTATATGCACTGATCATAAGTTTGTAGATGGTCACCATGATGAAATGCACATCTGGAGGAAATCTGTCGTTCGAGTCTCAGATGTACTTTTGCTCGCATTTTTTTCAATTTACTGTTTTAAAAGATTTCCGGCTCATTTTGAAAATATCCCCAAAACATAGAAGACAAAACGGTTGTTGTCTCAATCTCAATGGCTTTTAATCTCAGCCTCAGTTTCCCTCAGAGAAGCGTTAGTGACCTTTTAGCATTACTTTATCTTTTCATATGCAATATACTTTCATTTTTTAATTTATCAATCAAGCATCATGATCTGTGTTGGATTGTTTGTAGTTTTTCCACTGCTGTTCTGTTCTTTTCCTCTTTGTTGTTAAGTCGTTTTTGGGTTGATCCCCACATGATGAGTGTCACATACCACTGTTTGGTCTATCCCCCCGTCTACTTGTCTTTGTCCTCTGTATGTTTTCTGTACTCCTAGTGCAAATGCTGCAGACTCCTTTGCAGCCATGATGCTTCCGTAATCTTCTGGGTGGTTTATCCAATTAACTTAAGAGTGGAATTTAATGTTTTATCTTTTCTTTGCTGTGCATGGTTTGTATGTTTTTTATTCTGGTAAATAAAATGACATAAAATCAAATAGCAAAATACTGGCTTGCATTCCTTTGAGATGTATTCCAACATCGTTTCTTGTTCTCCCAAGGGACGGAAAGGCTAGGCACACCTGAGTAATCGGCAAACATGTTACCATATCTTCCTGCCGCTGGTCAGTAGTGTCTTCTTCAGTACAACCGAATAGAATGAACAACTGCCCTGATACTGATCCAGATGTGCACCAATCCTTCTCAATTAAAATGTCATCACAGGCAGGCTGATGAAGTCACATGCAGTATCTCCTGATATGCTCCTAGAACAAACTTACAATACGATGCAAAATGCTATTACCATGAACTTGTCATCCGAATCAAATGGATCTACACAAAACAAATACGCAGTTCATCCGCTGAATTCCATGCTGACCTGAATATTGAAGTCTCAAAATAACACTCATGACTGCGAATCCCACTTACCAAAATTCTACTCTTTCGTAGAGAATGCGAATCGAGGTTCAGCAGAGTATGACATCTTGTTAACATAAAGTTGTTAACATGTTTATGTAACTAGGCTCCATCTTCACTGTCACACTCAAGGTGAGTCTTCCCAAAATTATGACAAATATAGAGATTAATAGATTATCAATTTAATGATCAAACAAGCTCCCAGTCTTAATTACTAGTTGGTCAACTGCACGGCAAGTCTAAACTTCACTGCAAGACTGTTTGGCATGCTCACTATCCAGGTGTGTCGGCTGGCGCATTGGGATTTCCATTCTTGATTCGGCATAGGACTTTTTTACTTATCGCGTTCACTCGCAAGTTACCATCACATGACGGAGTCATCTTTTCTCTGGTGGCAATTCATGCCCCTGTATTTAAAATATCCGGTGTACCATGTAGCAGTTAACTCCGTGCCGTTCATAGCAATTTTTAACTAGGCAAGGAAGTAGTTTGGTCCTTAATGTGGGTACAGGGTCAATATTCGTGTCATGTGAGGGCTTTTTTGACCGCAGAGTATGGCAGAAGCTCCTACAGTTTTCTTGGTCTGGGGTACAGCACCATATGGAGACTTCACTCTGCGAGTCATATGGACTGTACCACTGTAATATCAAACGTTCACATAGGTTGAAAAAATCTATGCAATGCAATAAAATGAATATGGTTTAATTTATATCAGTTTCACTATTTGGGGACAAATAAAAAATCTGATAAATTTGGAATCCTGGGCAATTTTTGTTATCCATTAAATAAATATTAATTTCCTGAAATGAAATCTAATTTTTTAAATTTACTTAAATTTGTCACTGGTCCATCTTTTATTTTTTTCCTAGCGTCAGGCTGAGCATTGTATTGTGGAACACTTGCCCAGGTTCGGGTGACATCCACAATTGCCAATTCTTGAAACAAGTTAATGATTTCATTAATTTCCTCAAAACGTCAACACTATTGATATCACAGCTATCAACAGACTTTTGGTTTTTTGCCAAACTTCATCTGACAGAATTGTGCAAGGTTTCCTGGTTTATGACTTTGGAAGGACAGAACCAAAAGAGGTGAGTGGAGTAGCAATCTACAGCCGTGTTCATACTGGTTGTTCCCTTGTCACTGAACATTGTTTGTTCCGATAGCTTGAAATCTGGCTGAAAGTTAATCTCCCATCTTCGATGGGATCTTCCTGTACGTTGGTTCAGTGTATTACCCCCCACATGACACCCATGCTGACTTACTGATTGATCATCTTAGTTCCTGCTGTGGAAAAAATGTTGACATTTATATAGCGGCCTTTCACAGTGTACAAGCGCTTTACATTTATTCTGCTGCCACTAGAATATGTCATCTGCCTTACAGATGTCCCAAGGCATACCTTTGGATGGGCGCTCAATGGAAGCTATTCCTAACAGCTCCCTCATATAACACCTGGGTGGAGAGAGGCAATCGAGGTAAATTTCCTTGCCCAAGTGCACACACATTGGCCGCAGCCGGGACTCGGACCCAGGACCTTTGGGTCATGAGGCGGTCATGTATCCACTGGACCTCATGTGCCCTGTGTGATAACATTATAACCTGAGACAAAGTTCAGGCAATTGTCATCTGAAGGACTTTTATTATCTTAACACTGGAACAATTGAAATCACTTGTCTTTACTCAATGTAAACGTTGCTGTTCATAAGAGAAGTGTCTTCGAGATATACTAACTGCATTGTATTCACTATAGTAACTCAAAATTGTACTATGTTTTTGTGAAATTCTTCCATGTGAGGGAGAAAGACTGAAAAATCAGACCATGATTGGGAAACTTTTTAATATAAAATACATTTTCATACATGTTTGAGGCCATAGACACCATTACCGTGTTTTTTTTTCCCAAAAAAAAAAACAAATCCCCCAAACTTTATCTCAAATAATTATTTGAAATAACCTAAACCTACCTGGACATATATGAGTTGGTACAGTAATTACACACACTGCTAGGGATTTTCTTAACAACCCTCTCAGGGCATGTAGGAATTGACATAGTGATGTACCTGCCTGCCTGTCTCTCACTGTTCCTCTCCCCATAATGCTGAGCCCAGACTATGAAGACCTATTCTAAGAACGGTCCTCTCTTTGGATTGAGTCTGAGAGTGAGAAATCCAATTGCCATAATATATTAAAATAACTATATGCTATGGTGTGGTTCAGTTTACAATTGTATGCACCCCCTGTGACTATAAGCTATCAAATAACATTATTTAATTAGAGGGAAAAAAATCCCAAGTTAAAACTTGCAATCCCCCTGGCTTTTAAGGAGAACCTGTACAACAATAAAGTATGCATATAATGATAAATAATTATTAACCACATATTCGAGTGGTTTCATTGAAACAGAATTATAGTTACATATAATGATTAAAACCATCCTAGTTTGACCACATGCATTTAAATAATTCCGCTAGTGTAAACAGGTTATCGATACTGCCGGCACATTTGCGGCGTACATGCCAGAGCAAATAAAACACTATGAAAGCATCATTGTGTGAAGGTGTATGACGCCACTGTGCCGTCAGTATCGCTTAACACATTTACATATCCCATATACACAGCGCGAATTTCAAATAGCGGCATGGTCAGACAAATGTTTTAAATTCTTTTATGGTTAGTATAATTCCGTTTTTTCATGAAACCACTCCGTATGTGTTCAATAAGTATTTTTATAGTGTCTATTGTATAATTTATTCTTTGTACAGTTTTCTCCTTTAACATATAACTTAGTTTATGATGAAGTCTAGTGGTAAGTTGCAGTCAGAAGCCGTAGACATCAAATTGTATGTATCATATGTATGTATCAAAGACCTCTGGGCTGGTCACTGTTTAAATTCTAAGAATGGCACGAACACTGCGAATTTTCGCTCATGGCGGATTGCGGTTCTCACCTGCTGAGAGTCAAAGTGCCATATTAATAAAATATTAGAACTGTGCACTACTACTGTGTTAAAAAACTTCACACTCGCCATAGCAAACAATAAAAAAAATAAAAAAAATAAAAAAAATAAAAAAAATATATCTGCAAAAAAAAAAAAACAAGTACATCATCTTTGTTGAACGGTAAATGTTCTGGGATGGCTAAGGATCGTTTTGTAACTGAGGGTCACCGAGTGAATCAAAGGGAAGGCATTTTTCCCACAAGCTCTAAGGTAAGTATACTGGCTTGGGGTGGTAACATTTAAGCAATTTGCCAGTGAGCTTGTTGGATCAAGATGGGCCCGTCGGTACTCTACCCTTTTATTTATCATCTCTGTGGTAATAAGGCCGTGGGTTCTCAATACCATACCAGGGGTACACATGGAGAGTACCTATGAAGACGAAATTGAGGAAACCTGTGGAGGAAAAGGTCGAATGGAAAGACTACTTGTGGATTGCTGTGTGAGGTTGAAGCCACTTCTGCAAGATCTGTATTAGATGCTGAAAACAATCTCTTATACGTGGATGAATACAATCACTGCAAAGAAATGATTTCACCAAAAATATAACGGTGGGGTAATTAATACAAAAAGCACCACAACATTGTAATGATTTGCAGAAAGAAAATGTGGTTAATATTAACTTTCTTAAAAGTCCACATACAATAGACTGCAAAGAGTTCTTATCTATGTGGCCAGGGCCGTAAGCAGGATTTTTTGTACGGGGGGTGCGGGTCTTCGAAAATGTGGACGTTTGGTGGGAGAAAAATGGACCCAACCCCACTAAAATGTTCACTTTTCGGACGTTTGAACAGGTCATCATCAAAAAGTGGATTTTTCAAATCTTTAATTTTTGGACCTTTTCATCAAGAAAATCTGCAAAAAGTGGACCTTTTCCCATTTTGTGGAAATTTGGAGGGGCGGGGGTGCGACTCACCCCCGCACCCCCCGCCATACGGGCCTGTATGTGGCTATCGATGGTGTTGTCATATGCTTCAATTTGTGGCCAAAAAACAAACACCAGTACTCAACAGCAATTTCAACATGTAAAGGTTGTTTATAGAGAATTCTGCGATTCCTCGGATGATTACCATCCGTTACAATAACTGGCTTATGGCCATGTATTATAACATATGTAGTCCAGACACCCCCATAGAAAGCAGATGTTAAAAACAAATTACACAATGCCACACAAGCAACATGAAGGGGACTGGGCAAGGGCACACCAAGCCACGACAGAATCATCAACTGGCACACGGTAGCTAGTATGATTCCATTGAAGAAACCAACAAGTTTCCAGGGTTGGGAAAAAAAACTGATTGAAATAATTCACAGAAGAAACTGGAAGGACAAGATTTGTTATATCATTGAAACCAGCCAACGACTTTGTTGAATCTGTGACTCGGGAGGCGACCAGGGAAAAACTGTGAAAGAAGTAGTGGAGGGAGGTAATTCTCTAGTGATGGGTTGAGAGACATTGGCAATTCATTAATAGGAATGAATGCTTCTCCTGGAGAAATAATTCCATGTGGCTGAGTATGTGTATAAGTCAAGAAAAGGAAAACTGAATGTGAACAAATGCCTGTTGGGAGGGGGTAGTCACAATTTGCGCACCCAATGCGGGCTGCTCCCAGTTGAATTCCGTCAAGGCTGCTGAATCAAGTTGCCCGTGATACTGTACTTTATTCCGTCAAGGCTGCTAACATTCAACTGGGAAGCAGACGCAAGGGTGCGCAAAATGTGGTACCCGTTGAAGAGTTTCTGTTGACGAATGGGCACCAACGAGATGGACGTAATAAAGATTGCTGCCCGCCGCAAATCCTGTTAAAATGCTCTCGTATAAGATAAACTGGAAAGTATGATAAAAGACAAAAAAATTAAGGATTCGCCATGCGTTGTTGTGGCGATTTGGACACTCTGACCTAAAAGAGAAAGAGCATTCCATGGAATGCTTGTGTCGCCTGCATATGGCAGTTGTAATGGAGTTTGGTGATGCGGTTCACATAGGGTCATCAGAGGTCACCTGTGAAACCCAGTATGAGCCTGGCAAAGTGGTTTTCATCTGACCAAGTATGAAGTTAATCAGTGATCACATATGTGGAAAATGTATAGATTTTGAAAAAAAAAGGTGCACATAGGAGTCATCAAGTCCCAATATGCAGGTTATAACCACGCCGGGACCGGTGACCAAGCGGTGTTAACCGACCCACTCACAAATGCCGACCGGCATTGGACAGTGATAAACAGTCCACGGCCGTCCACAAGGTAAGTGTGGAAGCCATAAAATACACCAAAACAAGTTTGCCTTTCCCATACTGTTAAAAATGATTCTATTGTCACCTTTCCATGTAAATCTGGAAAGTAGCAAAAATCATTACAAAAAAGCTAAAAATCAGTTGTAAAACGAAGGTTAGCTGTACGTCGTACCTTCGAATGTATAAATACAGAATGTGCATGAACGGCGGGTTTCCTAAGGTGGTGCGGTGCGGACCCCCGGCCGCGAGCTGCGAGAGCTTAGCTCTGTACACACTTCGCAAATAACCGGAACTCAAAAAGCTCTAGCGATATTTCCCTGTTCAACCTGATGGCTTATTATATTCGACGAAAACGAAACAGGCTCAGTGCACCCATGGATTACACGCGTTATTCTGTCATTTGCGTTTTCTAGGCATCCAGTATTGTTACGGTGAGATATTCCCGCGTAAATAGTGTAAGATACTGGCGCGAGGGCAATGCTACTGGAGCAAGAATTCGGGAAGAAAAAGCCGCTTCAGTGACCCAAGTGAAATTTGCCGGGTAGAGATCAATTTCACGGGTCATATTGGCCAAGCATTGTGGATGGACCCGTTCCCGCGGGAATGATAGACACAGTTGTAATATTACGTTGTTGATTCACAATATTTTGCCCAAAATCTGACGTCCAGTTAAGCGAGATGCTTAGTTACTTCAAAACAAGCATTAAGCTATATAACACAACAAGCACGGTTATTTTATGGCACTTGCAGTCGTTTTGCTGCTTCATACATCAACCAGTGTGTTGTTGATCTAAATTGTAAGCTGCGCCGTTGCTTAGAACTGACCCCCAGCAATTTCCAGTTCTTATGCAAGCGCAATGAGTGGAGCGGGATCGTTTTTATTGACGTGGATACGGTATGTTATCGGGAAAAAATCCTTCAAAAACAAGGCTGGTTGCCAGAGAGGAATTTCCCTGGTTAAAAAAGTGGCAAAAATACCAGAGAAAGCTATTTATTAACCAGTTTTAATCCTTTACCCGGTTTGAACCGGAAAAAAAATATTGAAATCGATAGAAAATGCCTACAGTAATGTATGATAACAGAATAAAGCGTGTAATCCAATAGAGCATGAGCCTGTTTCGTTTTGTGAATATCATTACATGACGCCCCACATATGGCCTTGGGGCCAGTAGTAGGTTTGTGAATAATCAAATTATCAATGTTAACCTTTGATGCTTTTTATGAAATTGGTTCAAAGGTCACATTAGGGTAATAAAGGTCATCGGTGTACCTCCACCATAAGTCTTGGCCCGTGATTATTTTGAGTAACTGTGGTGGCAGTAGCATTATGATGCCAAAGAAATGAGTTTTATAGATTTTGCAAAAATGGGGTATTGTCTTATCAGATAAACAAAACATGATATTTCACCTACAAGTTGTTTTTGAAATTTGCATCAGAGTTATCTAACTGTGATGAGTACCCAATGGACTACCCACTCTTTAGAGAAAGCCACATGTTTAGCGTTTTAAGGTTTTGAATTCATAAGTGTGTCAGTAAAAAGTGTGTCAGATGGGTCAGGTTACGGAAACTCCCCTCTTTGGAACCACTTGTGTATAGTATACCTGAAGAGACTTTACATGAGTTTACATACCTAAGTACATCATGCCATTCTTTGTTGTTTTTTACCTTTTACATTATTTTCCTTCATATTTGAATGATTATACAAACTATTTCATTACTACAGAATCAGTAAGAAATTATTGTACTGTGATTCCATAACAGTAATCAGACCTCGGTCATCAAAAGAACTTTATTTATTCTTAACAGATTGTGGATGGAGTAAGCGGGACGCATGAATTTAAAATGGCAACCAGTGTCAAAATTCAGATTTGTGCATGTCTGTAACAAGTATAGGTATCCTAACATACCCTACAAGTGCCAAGACTGAAAATCATCTGTTGCCAAGTGAAAGAGGACCTGAATAGAGTGAAAAAGTAGAACTGAGAGAGAAAATGGCTGCTACTTGAACAGGCACAATTAGAAGCACAACTTTACAGCAAGAAATTAAACTGTTTTAAATATCCCCAACCTGCTACAGAAGATGTGAAGAGGAAAATGGAAATCCCCTGATGATGCAATATGTTTATGCTTTAGAAATCATGCTAGATGAGCTAAGTACTAAGATAACAACTTCACACAAAGTGCATGCCAAAGCCCATAGAATCAATTAGAGGGCGCTATTCAAAATATTCTCTCTTGTCCGGTTTTCGACATCGCTTGTATACAGGCATGGGTGCTTGTATACGCGATTTTACAGTACCTATGTGTGTAAATATGTGTATGTGCGTGTATATAAGTATGTAAATGTGTATTTGCATGTATGTATATTACAAATGAGCTGATTCCTTAAATGTGTTTGCTCTTCACAGGACCTGCACATTGTACATTAAATGTCCACAACATCGGATCACTTATGGAGGACTGTGTGAGGTTGGCTGGACCGCTGTTTACTCATTCTGCTTTTTTTTCAATATATTGCCGCAATTGCAGCAGGTCCCCACAATCCAGTAAAACAGGTATTTCTTAAGTGATTTCTCAAATTCTTTGGGGGAAAACTGAAAAATTTTCTGCAAAAGTGAAAAATCTATCCCGGTATTGTCTATCAGATAATAAAGCATGATTATTTCACCTCCAAGTGCAATTTTAATGTTGATATTTGAACTTTGCATTCAGAAGTTATGCTAACTTTAAGACAAGCAGAACTCGTATTTACGTGATGCGTAAAATATATCCCCCGCCGATTGTCACGATCACCAAGAAGTGAGAACTGAAATTAGACCAGATCACCCCTTATTTCTAGAAAAAAAGATATGGCCAAATTTTTTACACACTTTGTGCAATATTGATATACATTTTCTTACAATTTACATTTCCTTAACCCCTGTCAGACTCAAGGGAGGACCCTGGGGATGCATGTAGTACATGCATGGTTAGTACGGGTTTGTGCCCTACAACATATCAACGTTTGACTACTCTAGCTCATCAGAAAAAAAAAAGATATTGCCGAATTCGAGTTCAGGGTTAACGACCTTTTTACTCCACCTCGCCCCGACAGACCGTGCTCATTGTATAGTCCCTGTTCGAACTCATCGGCAGGGTCAATAAGTACCCAATGGACTGCCCACTCTTCGGAACCACTCTCATGTATATTATACCTGAAGAGGGACTTTAGATGAGTCTACACAATTCTTATCCATTAGTCTTTTTTACCTGTTACCATATGTTTCCTTCACATTTGAATGATTATGTATCATTACTACAGAATCCGTAAGAAATATAGAAATAACGCTCTTGTATGTGATTGCCATAACAGTATCAACCTCGCGTCATCAAAAGACGTATGTACTCTTATCGATGTGGATGATAAGCCGGGAATGCATCAATTTAGAATGGAACAGTGTTTTGCGAAGACTTTAGTGAAGAAGTGAAAAAGCTGTTTCCATGAAGAAGGTAGGCCGCTGAATAAGATGCATATTGCTAGAAAAAACCAAAAACTACAAAGATCCTTTAAGAGTTGCCAGTACGAGTTGGTAATGCATTACCAATAAAAAGGTCTAGCAAAGTGATAGCAAAAGATGGTTTCGAATTTGACACTTGTTCTTAGCATTCAAGTAAGTAAGAAAATGACAGACTGATGGCGGATGTCTCACTAAAGAAAGCACCACGAAAAATCTTACATCAAGGAGAATCAGTGCCGTCAACACCAATTGCCCTGTCCTCCTAAGCAATGCAGACAGTGTGATGGAAGTTGCACGGATTGACAATACATCGTGTGGCATTCAACAAAGCAAAACGCCATCAAGATTCGTTTGTGTTTTACACTCACAGTCGTAATGTTGATTTGCCAACCATCCAGACATTCATCATCATGATGTGGTCTGGAGAGGAAACACCATCTTGCAATTCCTCAGGCCCATTTGCAGCCTCCGAAAATACATCCTATGAGGTTAAAACCTGCACGGTATCACCAGCTAACGTCAGCAGGAACAACTTACTTGGAATATTAGCACTTGGTACATCCAAAGTAAGTTATTACACCCCATTAATGAATGCAGTAGGGTAGAGCCACATTGCATATGACTGCAGTGCATTGACTCTTATTGAATTCCAGAGGTTTAAGTTGCAAGAGTGGTCTTACCCTTGGATTTTTAAGACCGTGGACGGCAGTTTAATGTTATTGTGACGTTGCAATTTCACATATAGGTCAATTGAATCGCTGCCTCCGTGTTGTGTTCTTTATCACAAATTATTTTTATCGGGACAGTACACGATCTTGTAAATGCTCTTGCATAATTGCGGAATTTGGGAAACCCTTTTGTGTCGTTTGCAAGAGGGCACATGGGGATAGCTTTGGTAATGTTTGTCTGGGTAAATATCTGTGAGTAAGTGGGGAGTGTGGTAATGTGTGTGTGTGTGTGCTAAAAATGTGACCCAAAGTTAACCCTGAAAAGGGGAAAAGACCAGTAAGATGCAGCATATAGGCATGGGACTTGTAAGAGTAATGGCTCGGTGTCCATGCATATTCTCAAGCAAAAGTCGCCAAAGGATCATTTTCATTTGGAGTGGACTATTTCATTACACTCTCTAAATGGAAATGAGTGAAAATCCACTCTTTCAAGGAGTGACTCTAGAGACCAGAGTCTTTAATGGAGTTAGCTTTTACTTTTAAAGAGGGGAATTTGTTTATGATACTCTACAATGATGAATTGACAATGCCACTCTCTAAGGAGGAAATTAATTCACAAAGACTGGCGCCTATGAGTCACTCCTTGGAGAGTGATTTTCACTCTTACATTAGAATAAAGTAAGATTGTGAATTGTATTTTGTTGTTCGTTTTGGTAATAAGGTCTCTGTTGCATTACGTGCCATTAAAGCATATAAAGAGAAAGTTGGTCTATTTGCCCCCCCCGTATAAGAGCCTCCTCCGTCTTCGTTTGAGCAACAATTGATTTAATCAAGCCCAATGGTAGGCAATGGGGCAAATTAATTCCTGACCATTGTTGGTAGATACACATTGTTCCACATGAACGGGAATGCGGGCATGGCACAACAAACGCGGAGGAGCCTGTGGATTGGACCACCACCTTGTTTAATAACGGGTCATACATGATTCATTCCTTGAGGGTTTTTGGTAGGCCATCATTGAATAAAGCTCACAGAATTCATGGGATTCTGGTTATTTTCATGCTTTGGGCAAAAGTCTGGCCATCCACGACCACTTGGGCATTGGTAGATTTTATATCCGGCTTAGTCGGGACAGAAATAACAATTCTTAAGCATTTGGAAGAAATATTTACAATCTGAGGCGTGATCGCAAGCATGCATTAATTATTGCTATAATGCTGCAGAGTGTTAAATCACACAATTTTTATAAGTCGTGGGATAAGGCTATAGATTTTGCAATGCACCTTTAATTAAAAAAATAATAATCACAATAAGGGTGCTGGATGCTTGAACGGGTAAACACACTGTATGCATAAGAAACATCTGTCTTAAAGTATTTATGAATAGCATTATGGTCATCATTCATTTGTCTCATATTGTACCAATAGCTATTAAACGTCACGAATTCAAATCAGCAACCCTAACCATAAACCCCACCCCTAACCCTTTGTCTCATTATTGACCAATAGCTATTCAAATGCGCTCAATCAAATCAGCATGGATTTGATATGTTTCGTTAAAGTAGGGGGCTTTGGATTTCTTACATCATGGAGATGAGTGCCGTCAACACCTATTGCCCTGTCCTCCTAAGCAATGCACACAGTGTGATGGCGAAGTTGCCATGGGTTGAGCATTACAAAGAGGTGTCTGATGCATGCAACAAAGCCAAATGCCCTCTAGATTTGTGTGTGGCTTCCACTCACAATGGTAATGTTGTATTTCCACCCTTCCAGACATTCATATTCCAATGTGTGTATGGAAGAGGACACCATCTCCACAATTCTCAGCCACTTGACGTCACCGAGAACTACATCCCTATGAGGAACACCACACACGGTACTGCACCAGCTTAACATCAGCAAGGAACAACTTACTCGGCATATTAGCAACTGTGGCACATCAAAAGCAAGTTATAGACCCCAGCCATGCCGTAGGGTAAAAAGTAGCATTACGTGAAGCCAGACGCATTTACCCTCTTATTGAATTCAGAGAAGTTTGAAGTTTCCCAGGTGAGTCTTTATACCCCTTGATATTTTTAAGACAGGGACAGCAGTTTAATGTTAATCGCCAAGTGCGATGTTGCATTGCATATAGTCACTTGAATTGATGCTCAGTGTTGGTTCTTTATCACAAATTATTTTTATTGTCTTTACCTCCATCTCGTATTTTAATGCTTTGGGAATTGCAGATTTGTTATTCAATGTTACCTGTGGGGAAACTCTTTGGTTGTTGTTGCAAGAGGGCATAGGGGATTGTAGCCTTTGGTAAGTGTTTGTTCTGGGTAAATATCTGTTTGTTTTGAGGGTGTGTGGTTAAATGTGTGTGTTATATTGTGGTTAAAAATGTTGACCCAAATTGTTAAAACCCTGCAAGGGGAGAAAAAAAGACCAGTAAGATGCAGCATATAGGCATGGGACTTGTACGAGTACGGCTCGGTGTTCCATGAATATTTCTCTCAAGCAAAAATAACCAAAGGGTATTTTAATTTGGGAAGTGGAATGTGTTGATTAATATAGTACATTGTGAATTTTATTTTGTTGTCTTTTTGGTAATAGGTCTCTGTTGCATGCAGTGCCATTACAGCATATAAAGAGAAAGTTGGTCTATTGCCAGGAAGAGCCTCCATCGGGACAGTTATAGAACTTCCGTCTTCGTTTGAGCACAATTGATTCTACTGAAGCCGGACGTGGTAGGCAATGGGGAAAATTAATTCCTGACCATTGTCTGGTATAACCTTGTAACCACATGTATCCACAAAATGTGGGCATGGACACCACTTAGGATATTGTTTTATGTTGTCACCTAGAGAGGACATAATGGATGAATCAACCAATATGGCAATACTCGTAGCAAAGAGACATCACTTACGCAGTGTCGTCTCATCACCAGTGTTTGATAAAGGCAACAGCTGATTGAACAAACGTTCACGTAGTGAAAACTAATTGATTAGTTTAAATGAACCATTTAAATTACGCTTACGATCAATTCTGATCAACATTCAACAAAAAGTAAACAATGGATTTTAAAATAAATCACTCAGGTGATTTTATTCAGCAACCTGAGGATCGGGTGTTGAAAGAAACGCATACATGCTGGGGCAATCCCATCCCACCATGTTTAACTGGTCAGAGACCAATGTGGCTTTAATATAGAGGAGAGCTGGGACCCAGCGTCACAACATAATCGTACCCTCACTACGGAAAAGGGTTGACACCTTTGGTAGTTAGTATGGACCCTCTACATCACTGCTTGGTAGGTAGTTTAATCTAAAAATTTGTGGATCACTTTTCACTAGGGTCAATTTAAGTTTACAAAGGGGTCATTAATTTTTAAAATGATCCACTAATGTTGAATGTATGGCCATATTGTCGGTCTAGTCATAAAGATTCCAAAATGTATAGTTTGTACCATCTATAACCACTGGTTTTGGATTAAAGGGTAAAAGGACTAAAATGGTAAAAGCGTCAATTTCTATTTGTACAAAAGGGCAAATCAAGAAGTTTGCCCTCCCAATTTTGGTAAAATTGAAAGAAGTTGTTCATCTAGCTTAATGGTCCAAAATAAGAATAGTTTGTACCACCTGCGACCAATGCCATAGTTACCTTGTTATGGGACAAAATAGGTTATAGGGCAACATATCCAATGATGTTGACCTTCTTTGGGAACCCCCCTTATCTCCGTAAGTAAACATTTAAACAAATCAACACTATACTTTTAGGGAGTCCTTTCCTAGGCAAGTAATTTCCAAGTATTTAAAATATAATCGGAATAACTTTTAAAAGAAAACGCAGAATGGCTGGAGCTCAATTCCCATGGTACCCACCCTGTTAACTGGTCAGAGACCCAATGGGCTTTAAATAAATGGTTGTGAGTTGTGATACTAAGCCAAGAACCAATTTGGATTCAGTTGACGAAAATTTTTGTCACGTTGGTCGAATTGAAACTCCATGGGTGCTTGTAGATGCAATGTTCTGGTACCTAAGTGTGTAAAATATGTGTATGTATATACGTATGTAAACATTTAAACCTTCCCAACCACTGTCAACCAATGCACCGTATAATGGCCATGAAAAAATCCATAACCATCGTGATCACATCATTCTAAAAAGGGAATCATTTTGGATTAATAAACTACAGACACTAACACCTCACAGAATCAATGTGGATCCATATTTCCATCTTTTCTATCAATCCGTCTTGTCCTCGCATCCCTGTTATTTATTTAACCAACACCGTTCCTTTCACTCACGCCCTCCACGGTCCACTTCAATTGGCGGACCGTCTTTGTGTTTTGTTGACTATATCACTCGATCGTGTTCAGCCACCAACAACACCGTCGATCGTATCGTCTTTATCTGCAAGTCTTTGTCAATCTTATCATATTTTTAATAACATTGATCATTTATCATGCATCACAAATAGCGCTCCTCGTTTTAGGTATTTTTCTGTATATTGTCTCATTTTCATCAGAAAGTGTGTTGCGACATTTGTTATGGATTTGCAGAGCAATACTCCTCAAGTGTACCATTTAGCGTCAGGTTTTTTTTTTCCATGACGTTACGCACGTCCCTTCTATGTCCACTGTCTGACTGTAGAATGGACCCACGTGACTGAGATTTTCAATGACGTTTGGGTGTTTGACAAATATGGACATTCTTGTTCTTATGCAGCTATTTTGCTTTTTTGTCCTGTGGCATGCAAATTGCCATGTTCCAATATACATTTTATATTTTTTGCACTTTTATTTAACTTTATTTCATCCATTTTTCATTTTATTGGATATTCCTTTTCCCCTTATTATCCTAATTTATGATTTATGTTTATAATTCATTTTATTTCTTCTCAGATCTGATGGAAGGCTTTGCTGAAACTTTGGAGGCACACAGAAATGTTTTGCAACATCGACGTCTACCATTTCTCGCATTACGTGTGTAATGTGTATATGCATGTACGTATATTACAAATGAGCTATGATTCATTAAATTTTACTTTCACAGGACCTGTCATGTCAAACAATGTGACACAACATCTGATCACATATGGTGGGACTGTTGAGGTTGGCTGGACACTTTTTCATTGGCCTTTTTTTTTTCAAAAGTATGTGTGATATTGCGCCCATGGTAAACAGGTCCCTGCAATCCAGTAAAAGTGGCTATGTCCTGAGTGATTTCTCAATATTCTTTGGGGGAAAAAACTGAAGAATGAATAACAAATCGAGTCAAGAGGATTTGCACTCATTTCGATTTTTTTCTGCAAACAAGTGATAAATCTACATGGCCTATTGTATATCCAGATAAAAAAAGCTGATTATTTCACCTACAAGTGCAATTTTAATGTTGATTTTGAACTTTGCATTCAGACGTTATGCTAACTTTAAGATAGTACCCCAGTTGACATGACCTCTTCAGACCCCTTGGTCTCGTTGTTCGTTCGTGCAAGGTCCAAAATCACAGTTGGAGATCCGCTCTTTAAACAGCTGATAGTTTCATCATCCAGGTTGATCAAAGGCATGGAATCCTCTTGGGGACTTTAGACCTCACAGTCATCTAGGATGTGGCTAATGGTCTGTGACTCTCCACAATCGCAGTTTGGTGAAGGCTCTACTCCGATCTTGTGAAGGAAGTTATTTGTACGACAAACGCCAGTTCTAGTCTGTTGAGGTTGACCATGCTTTCCTATCAAGGTCACAGATTTGGGGCTTGCTAGATGGGCTGTCCACAAACTTCTGTAGGTTCAAAGTAGAGGTGACCATTGCATCATACCATCTGTCATGGATTCCAGGATGATCGTATAGGTACTGTACTGCAGTGTCATGGATTGAGTAGACAAAGTGATTACGTGGAATTCTCTGATCCTCAAAGGTTGTTGGTGTGGGTTGGTTCATCAATTCTTGGCGAGCTGATCGTCTGAAGGTTCCTCTAAGGTTTGCAGGAAGCTATGCCAGACAGAATTGGAAGGCTATTCTACAGGCGTCGCCCAAAAGGGCAAACCACTAAACACTAACCCCTCGTGTATATTATACCAAAGAGAGACTTAGATGAGTCTACACAAGTACATCATCCATTCGTTGTTTTTTTTTACCTTTTACATTATTTTCCTTCATATTTGAATGATTAGGACAAAACTATTTTCATTACTAAGAATCAGTAAGACCATTATAGAATATCGCCCTGTCTTGTGATCCATAACAGTAATCGGCCCTCGGTCATCAAAAGAACTTTATTTACTGTAATAGTTCGTGGATGGAGTAAGCCGACGCATGAATTTAGAATGGCAACCAGTGTTCGCGATGACATTAGTGAGTGAAAAAAGTGCCTCCCATAGACCAGAAGGTAGGCCATAAGGTGCCATAATGCTAGAAAAAAACGAAATAAAAGATCTTAAGAGTCGCCAGACAAGCGGTACTGCGTTTACCCGTAAAAAGGTGTCTACAAAGTGAAGAAAAAGATGGGTTAGAATTGACGAGCTTGTCGCAATTTGACATTCATCGTATGATTTGAAGTTTACAAAAGCCATACGAGAATGTATTAGAAATGTTTACTCTTAAAAACACGGCATGGGCAATAGCGTGTTACGGCCACTTTTCCCTCCAAAACATACAAATAGTATAGCTTGTTATTCCATTGAATGTCGGGATGGGGGAAAAGAGTGGGCCGTGATGAAACACAAGTTTATGCCCTCAAACACATACTAAACAGGTCCAGCTTTTAACCTTGCTGTTTGTCTTGAGATCTTATAGTTCCAATTTTGTCCAAAAAAATCTCTCTACACTCTTAAAAATAATGACCACACTGCTACTGTGTCAGGAGAGAAATGGTTGACAAATTGCAACATTTAACCCATTTACCTGTGTGAATATAGTACACGTATGGGAAACGTCGCTCAGTGTAGCATAATTAAAACAGACCTCATTATGAAAGTATATTATCACTTGTGTTAATCGGGATGTACATCAGCTCAAGTTAGTAATGCAAACAAATAATGTTTTGTATAACGGTCCAAAGTGTACGATAGCATGTTGTTTCTAGTGGAAAAGGTAGGACTCATGATCATTGGACCATTAACAATCTGATTTCGAGCCCCATTGTGGTTAACATGTTTGTTGTCCTTGGGAAGATTTTTGTTTTTTTTACTTATAATGCTTCATTGGCACAATGGCACAAGCCATAATTGGGTAGCGGTTATGGAGGATATACAATATAAGTGCTGATAGAGTTGTGCGCCTAGCCAGCAGCACCTAGTGAAGCGAAATGATTGTGAAAATTCCTGATGCAGCGGGAATAATAACTGCGTGCACCTTGAGCACCCTATAGGGTGGATATGTGCGAATTTTAAATGACAGTATTTTCAGTATAGGGCCCTTGCACAGAGCTAAATTTTGTTGAATGGACTTTTGTTTGCCCTCCAGGATAACCAAGCATGGAAGAATACAATACATGCACCTGGTTCACATGAACATTCAGTTATTTCTGCAGGTGATTCTTTTGTATTTCGACGCATGCTTGGGTTGTTCTGAGGCAGGTCTGCCAAGATGACCTATTGACCTGCCGTGCAAGCGCCGATAACATGTTTGTCAATACACTGCGAGACATGCGAATTACTGGTTTCAATTTCTTTCTTCTCTTGGTTTTAGGGCGGATTTCTTCACTCAAAGAAAGCACAACCGAAAACTCTTACTCAATGGAGTCAGTGCCGTCAACACCCATTGCCCTGTCCTCCTAATAAAAGCATGCAGACATGTGATGGAATTTTCATGGAATTGCACAAACTCAAAAGTGGTGTGAATGGGCACGCACAAAGCCAAAACGCCATCAGAATTTTTTTGTGTCTTACACTAACAACTCGGAATGGTAGTTGTATGGGCCCCAATCAAGACATTCACATACACATCCGATGTGTTTGGAGAGTAACGCCATCTTTCAATTATCAGCCCATCTAACAAGTCACCAAGACCTACAAAATCCCAATGATTAAACACCTGCACGGTAATTTCCCAAGCTTACACACCAGCAAGGATCAACTTACGCATATGTGGTACATCAAAAGTTTAACCTCAGACATGCCAAAGGGTAAGAGCCACATTACTGACTGCAGTGCATTTATGATTCCAGAGAAGTTAAGTTTGCAAAGGTGATCTATAATATCCCTATGGTATTTTTAAGAAGGGAGTAGGGGGCGTTTAATGTTGAGTGTGACGTTGCATTGGCAGCTAGGTCATTGAATCGCTGCGCGGGTTGCGTTTCTTATCACCAATTACGTTTTTATCTTGACCTACATGGCTCGTATAATTGCTCTTGGATAATTGCAGATATCAATTTGTTTTTTTTTTTACCTTTGGGAAACTCTTTTGGTGTGTTGTTTGCAAGAGGGGCATCGGAATAGCTTTGGTAATGTTTGTCTGGGTAAATATCTGTGTGTGAGTGTTGGTAAAAATGTTGATCCAAATATTAACCTGAAGTGGCAAAGACCAGTAAGATGCAGCATATAGGTATGGGACTTTGAAAGTAATGCCGTGTCATGCATATCGTCAAGCAAATTCACCAAAGGTCTTTTAATTTGGGAGTGGAATGTGTTTAATTAAATTGTGGAAATTGTATTTTGGTCGTTCTTTTGGTAATATGTCCTGTTGCATGCGGTGTGTGCCATACAGCATATAAAGAGAAGTTGGTCTAATTTGCCAGTAAGAGCCCTCCATCGGGACAGTTAATAGACCTTCCGTCTTCGTTGAGCACAATTGATTCTACTCAAGCTGTGACTGGTAGGGCAATGGGGGGGAAAATTACTTCCTGACATTGTTGGTATATACAACCCCTTGTATCCACATTTAAACACAACCAAATTAGGAATCCAGTAGTGCAGATCTTATCAACATGGCACCAGCACCGCCATAGGCGTAATCCCAGGGGGATGGGGAATATCCCCCAATATTTTTTGAGGAGGGGGGGGTTTGTCAATACGATCATCCCAATGTTGATGCCCATTCATCGTGTTTTTGACCAAAAATCACATTTTTAAAAACCAAAAAAGAAAAATCGTATTCCCCTCAATGAAATTCATAAAATTAAAAATACATTTAACGATTTTATCTTATAAATGGCAAAATTTTTTAGCGCGTTTCGCGCGCACATGTTGGCTAGTAATGGATCTTTTTCAGTCAAACCCCGTTTCATTCATAATTTCATCACCCCATCCCCCCATGTCAAAAAGAAATTTTACCGCCACTGCGCAACGCTCAGTACAATGATGCTGCCGATCCCCAGTGCAACCAGTCATACAACACTCCTAAGGGTGCAGTCCTTACTCCAAGACTTCAACACACAATGTTTTGAAACTTGGACCTCTGTCAAATCCTCGATTCTAAAAGCTAGATTCCATGCAGTCAAATCTGATGGAGAGCTTAAAGAGACACTGTTCACATTTAAAAAATAGGTGCCCTAAAAAAATAAATAAAGTGTTTTATCCATTACGCACTCACCTGAAGTTCAAAATAAGCGTCCTTATGAGTAAACAGAATGATTTTAAACTAAAGTCCACTTTGGGAGTGATTTCATTCAGTGCCTGAGGATCGTGTGTTAACAGAAAAACACACGCTGAGTCAATTCCCATGGGACCCATCCTGTTTAACTGTCAGAGACCAATGTGGCTTTTAATATAATGGTTTTATGAGTAGTGCTACTCATGCAAATAAACACATTTTGTTGATTTCAGTGGTTTTTGTTGTTGTCGAATTGGCAACTCCATGGGTGCTTGTAGACTCAATTTTATATTTACCCAAGTGTGTAAATAGTGTATGGCGTTGTATATCGTATGTAAATGTGTATATGCATGTACCTACATTACGAATGAGCTAGGAATTCATGAAATGTTTTGCTTTCACAACCTGCACATTGCACATTAAATGTGCACAACATCGGATCACATATGGTGGACTGTGGAGGTGGCTGGAGACACTTTTTAAACCTCATCTTGGCCTTTTTTTTTCGAAAGTTGTGGAGATATTGCTGCAATGGTAACAGGTCCCCACAATCCAGTAAAACAGGTATTCCTAAGTGATTTTCTCAAATTCTTGGGAAAAAAACAACTGTGAATAAACTGCATACAATCTGGCGAGTAAAGAAGAATTTGCACTCATTTGGTGCTTATATTTTTTTTCTGCACAGTGACAATCTATTACGCTAATGTCTTCAGATAAAAAAGCTTGATTATTCACCTACAAGTGCAATTGAATGTTGATTTCCTTGTGTCAAATCACCCGACGAGACTTTGAATGAGTCTACACATGTACATCAAGGGCCATGGCCTTCACTTCGTGTATCGTATACTGAATGGGAGAGACTTTACATGAGTTTACATACCTAAGTACATCATGCCATTTTCTTTGTTGTTTTTTACCTTTTACATGATTTTCCTTCACATTGAATGATTATAATGTAACTTTAGTTATTTTTAACAAAAATCATAAAAATTAATAATGGAAATATCGCACTTTTGTACTGTACAAGTGATGCCATACAGTAATCGAACCTCGGTCATTTACTCTTATCCAGATTGTGGATGGAGTAAGCCGGACTGCATGAATTTGAATGGCACAACCATTGTCGCCGATGACTTTAGGAAGTGAAAAGCTCTGCTCCTCTAGAGACAGAAGTAGGCCTAAAAAGATGGGGCATAATGCTAGAAAAACGAAACTAACAGAATCCTTAAAGAGTTCCAGTACAGTCAGTACTGCATTACCCGTGAAAGATGTCTACAAAGTGATAGCAAAAAATGTTGTTTATGTAATTTTGATGCTTGTCGTCTAGCCTCTAAGTTTACAAAGCAATACGAGAATGTATTTTAGAAAATGTTTTATTCTCTAAACAACACTTTTCTAAGTCTACTAAACAGGTCCAGCTCTTTTCCAAAGTAGCTCAAAGTACCTTTGCTTCTTGCCTTAAGATCTTATATGTCTACAATTTCCGTCAATAATCTCTCTCCACTCTTAAACTTAATTACCACACAATACTCTGTCAGTAGGGAACATGTTGACAAAATTGGCAACATTTTAACATTACCTGTGTCAAAAGTACACGTATGGGAAACGTTACACAAGTGTAGCATTAAAACACATCAAAACAGGCCCCTGAGGCTCCTTATAAAGTATATTATTATTGTGTTAATCAGGATGTACCTCGCCTCAAGTTTAGGAGGCATACCACCAACAACTAAATTGCATGCATACCTTGGTTTGATATCGGGTCCTTAAGTATAAAATGTCTGATACACTGTGAACCTGCAAATTACTGGCATGGTTTTAGAAAAAAATGACAGTAACTTGTGTCGGATTTGTTCACTCAAAAAAGACACACCGGAAACTCTTACATCAATGGAGATCAGTGCCGTCAACACCCAGAATTTGCTCTGTCCTCCTAGCAATGCAAGACAGTGTGCTGGAAGTTTGCCACAGGTTAGCGTTGTTACAAAGTGGTGTAGATGGCCTGCAACAAAGCCCAAATAACATCAAGATTCGTTTGTGTTTACACTCACAATGGTAATGTTGTATTGGGCCCCCATCCAGACTTCAGCATCATCCGATGAGTGTCTGGAGAGGAACACCATATTGCAATTCTCAGCCCATATACAAGCACCGAGAAATCCCTATGAGTTATCACCCAAACGCACGGTCTTCACTCAAGCTTAACGTCGCAGGACACAACACCGGCACAAATCAAAAGTAAGTTATAGACCCCAGCCATGCCGTAGGGTAAGAGAGCCATGACAATGACTGCATCGCATTTCCCTCTATTGAATTTCCGAGCTAAGTTGCTCAGGTGGTCATACCTTTGGTATTTTTAAGACAGAGTTACGGCAGTTTTGTTAATCTCACAGCGTGAACGTGCACCTGCATATAGTCAATTGAATCGCTGCTCCCTGTTGTGTTTTTTAATCACATTATTTTTTATCTTGCAGACATGCCTCGGATATTGCTCCTTGGATAATTGCAGCTTATATCAGTTGTTTACCGTTGGTAAACCTTTTGGTGTCGTTTGCAAAAAGGGCACATAGGGATAGCTTTGGTAATGTTTGTCTGGGTAAATATCTGGGTCGGAGATTGTGTGTGTGTGTTGGTAAAAATGTGTCACAAATGTTAACCCTGAAAGGGAAAGACCACAAGTGCAACATATAGGCAATGGCTTTTAACGTAATTGGCGCATACGTGTCCATGCCTTCTCAAGCAAAATTCACTTAGGGTCCATTTTCTTTTGGAATTGGAATATGTTGATTACATACTTCCTAAATATAAATGAGTGAAAATCACTCTTCAAGGAGTGACTCGAGGGATCAGTCTTTATTTTGGAGTTAAAATTTTATTTTTTAAAGAGTGAATTTTTGTTTAAAAATGATTACTCTTCATCAATGAATTGTCACTCCTCATCGATTGAAGACTTGACAGCATTCACTCTCTAAAGAGTGGGCCCAGAATCACTCCTTTAAGAGTGGATGTTCACTCTTTACACTTGCAGAGTAAAATAATTTATGTGAATTGTACTTTGTTCTTTTTTGGTAATAGGTTTCTGAACCCTAATGACATTTGCAATAAACACCACTGTCAAGAAGTTGAATGTGCTGATTAAATCGTAGACCTTGATCGTACTCCCATTTTGGACAATAAGAAACAACCCAAGCATCTAGTGATCGACTTCGCGACAAGCAACCTAGGACCGATTTCATTTATCATTAAATTCTGTTCCTACACTCAGAGCGCCCAAGTCCTTTCAAGCGAGTCTTGAATTACAGTCGTCGTACAAGTCGGCTGTGCCAAATCTGAGCTTGGTATTTGACAGGAAAATCGCATATTTTCTGGAGCTACCACCCAATTTAATGTATTCCTCATATCAACAACGCACGAGTCTGACCTGAGATCAACAGAATCATCACCCACCAGGAACAAATTGGGGGGAAAAAATCACAAAGTCGATCCCCGCCTATTCTGTTTCCCACCACCGAGGACACGATGTACAATCAACCGAACCATATTGCCCATGCATTATCAAGACACAGCAACGTTAATGAGCTGCCCGACCCTAGTGTGCCGGCCTTATCCAAGACTTTACACAAATCGTTTTGCAGCTTGGACATGTCTGGTCAATCTGGATTCGAAAAAAACCGAGTTCCAAGTTAAATCTGATGCAGGAGTCTTATAGGAATTGCACATTTGCCAAAATAGTTCAACCCTCAAATTAAAAACTGATATTTTGTAGGTTTTAATAGCCCCACCTTGAAATGAATAAGCCCAAATGTGCCATTCTTCGGATGTTCACACGTGACCGAACTTTATATTGCCACGACCTGACAAAACAATAACCGATGCTGCGAATTGGGAACATCTATTCTTGGATAGGTTTGGATAAAATCTAACCAAGAATAGTGCTTCCACTTTTGCTAGATTAGTGTTTTATCATGGGAGGAAAAAAGTCGGTCACGTGTGTACATCCTGAAGAATGGCCCAATAAGCAATCCTTATGGTTAAACAGAATGATTTTAAAATAAAATCACGCTGGAGAATTTTATTTGCAGTAGCCTGAGGCTTTTAAATACAAGAACAACATACACGCTGCTGATGAAAACTTCGCTGTTGAAGCTATGTGAAATGTTACATACACGCTGCATGATGAAAACTTCGCTGTTGAAGCTATGTGAAATGCTGACATTTCGTTCACTGATCCGCTAAATCCTTCAGTACTTGAAAACGTATGTATTTTCCGCAATGTTTGTTAGTTATGAATGAGGGCCGGGGCTAAGGCTACAAAGATATCGCAATAATTAATGAGCATATAGAGCGTGCTGTGTTGCAAGACATCTCCGATCGGGGCTTCTTTCACCCAGGGACCAGCATGCAGTAACAGTCCAAAATTTCGAAGAGGTGAATCGATGCCATATGAAAACGAACCACACGTTTATACTAACCGATGACAGTCAAATATGGTACGAGTATTAAGGTTAAACCTCAGGATTTGCCATAAAAATGTCGGCTTATGCGATAAAATGCTTGAAAGAAAGCGAAATAACGTTGTAATATTCACTTGTCAAACTTAATGATTCCAAAGCCCAAGAGAGAAGAAAAAAATGGATACGGAACGTGCAGTAAATCCTCTGAAAATTCATCATAATTCCGATTTTTTGACGCGGAAAGCTAAGCAATCAATGATTCTAGAATGGTTTATTTGCTACCACATATCCTTACGAATTGCACATGTGGGGGACTTTAGCAGCTTCTCACAATGTAAATACAAATTCCAATGATTCAACAACCCTGCTGTTTCTCAAATATTCTGACGTCACGCAACATTTAATGAGCAGACCTCAATCGATACGGGCGGAGAAATGTCTACACAGTTTTTAAGGGACGCTGGAGTTGATTCCTATGGCATCCACCCTGTTCGACTGGTCAGTGACATTTGTGGCCTTAATAGAAAGATTATTAGTGTTGTGATATTCATGCAAATAGACACATTTGTGGATTAAAGCCCAGACTCAGAAATTCCCAATAAGGGTTTGTGCACTCCCGTTGGTGTACATATATAGAAATGCATTGTGTGAAATAACTAAGTCAACGAGAGTCCTTCATATAGAAAATCACAACTTTGTATAAATTCTAGATCCGGCATTTTGTATACACAGTGTCCTAGGACACTGTTACATGGTGCATAAAATGTTTACGCCATGAAAACAGAAAAATAAGATTCATCTCTAACTTGCGAATTAAGCATTTTAGATGAATATCTTAGTTCTAAAAGCTATATTTGTGATTATTACAAAAAAAAAAAAATATTTTGAAATCTCTGAGTCAGGCTGTGCCTGTAAGTTATGGCAGTCCATAAATTAAACAAAATAATATTGAAAATAAAGGATGTCTTCAACCATAGTCAGGGCTTCCTACAGTTTTGGTATGGTATTTTTGCCCGGGGGGATCAGTCGTCATAGACAAGGGGTATCATCCGTGGCCAAGAATACAGTAAAAAGGGTAGGGGCTTAGTTTTTCAGGAATCAGGCAAGATACGTACGTAACGTGATAAGGGTCTAAAAATCACCCAAAATCAGAAAAAGGGTTATATTTTTAAATGAGGACTTACGCATTTTAGGGTCCATATTCATGTCAGCATAAAAAAAAATTAAAGTGGTTCCGGCGTCTGTATTGCCTTCAATCTGTGCTTTTTCAATCCCTCAAATACAAATTTTCCGCGTTATGCGCGGTAAAGAAACCATACACTGATTTTTAGTACAGGACTATTGGTTTGAGATTGAGAAGTGACGACTCCTTTTGTGATAGCCTGATTATGTCGCTATACCAAAATTGTTCTAATCACGTACCCTTGAAACGGACAATGTTTTAGCAATTAAACTCCTAATATTAAATTGTCAGTCAATTTAGGTTATTAAGTCCTAAAAAACTTTGGGACATTAATTTGGGTGCATAATTGCGCGGATTCGGCAATGTAAGGTTAAATGCCGATTTAGCGCGCGCTTGCAAATGCGGAAATAAGTGCCGAAAATAACGTTCTCTAAATACGAAATTCTCCCGGATCCTATTAGATCCCATAGGAAATGTCTTGAAAACTAAATTCCTCAAGGTTTTTGCGACCCCACCCCCTTGTGCCCGCTTAAGAACTCTCCATGAACACTTAATTTATTGATTAGTTCAAATAAAAACCTTACATGCATGAACTATTTTACTGTGTATACCGTCGATCATTGGCCATATGCATTTTAAGTTAACCACTTACAAATATCAAATTGGGGGTTTGTTTTTCAAATTCAAATTTGCATGGAAAAGTATTTCGGAAAGCAAACATTGCATGCTATGGTTCGCGCTTCGCGCGAGAGAGAGCGGACACCCCTCCCACGCCACCCACCGTCGCCTAATTCTAGAATTCTCTGTGACACTTTAAACCATCAAGTCTGTTTTACCTTTTACTCGCCCATTTATCATACTATATTGGTATGACTCACTTACACATTTCAATTGTCTATCAAATTCGCATGAAATTTTTGAGTTGAAAGGGAGATTGCAGTAGCAGAGAATGGCCGCTCAAGCAGCCTTATCGTCGACTTTTTTCGACTAGTCGCGCCGCCGTCCTGTGAATTGTTGGATACACCCCTGGCTTTTCAAAATGCCATTCACTTTGAAATACTTCCCTCGGATACATATCTGGTGAAAAAAATTAACTTTCCCTAGATATTTTCTGAATTACACCAAGCTCAGACAAGCCTCTCTGGGGTCCAAAAGAATATGGTTTGGGTTTTTACGTTATAAAGGGGTAATACTAGCATCAATACTGCTTAGGATAGGGAGAAAGACAAATACTGTAAGGGTATGCAAAATGCGATACACTGATACTTGTTTAGGGGCGCAAATTCCTTCAAGTACTTGTTTAGGGTCGCTAATTGAGTGTGATAGTGTTTTAGGGGGTGAAAATGCAAGCTTCGAAAATACGTATTTAGGGTTGCTTTGTGGATTGCGCGGGACACGGATGATACCCCTTGTCATGAGAAGTGGCCCCCCCCCCCCGGGTATTTTGTACATAAATATCTTTATCTCACAGACCTAGACATCTTGAGAGCAAAAATGATGAACTTTCTGATTTTGTTGAAAATGTGCCAGTGCTGCTTTAAGAGTTATAACAGATGAGTGTGTTGACAACACCTAAATATCATCTGTACCATTGTGAAAGAGGACCCAGGATACAGTGACAAAGAGAACTGAAAAGAGGGACTGCACTGAACAGGCACCATAGAAGCACAACTTTACAGCAAGAAATCAAACTCGTTTTTTACATACCCACCTTTAGAAATTATACCCAGAAGAGTAAGAACTATAACAGTAGGCTTGATATGTCCAACGTGATGTGCAAGTTTGCAAGATTGCACTTTTGGGTGGTTCAATGATTTCAAACAGACACATAAAATGATATCACTGTGAGATCAAATTGGACGTGGTAGGCTAGCTTAAGCATGATGTGGTATATCTAGTTGAGTATGTGAAATACCAGTGGGAAATATAAGGAGTTTGCAAGTTAAAAATTTGCCAGTAGTTTATCTCCCGAGATGTAGATTGGTGCAGTATTCAGAGCTGATATTTTGAATACCATGTTGTTTTGGATCACGATGAGAGGGCATGTACAGCTGTGAGGGCATGTCATCGTTGAACTACATCGCTTCTTTTAATTCTGGACAGTAGTCGTCACTCATGTCGCCATTCAACGTGGGACTTTAAGGTAAAGGGGGATGGCCCGATTAAGTCTAAGTTTTTCTCTGATTGAATGGCCTTCACCCCAAAACCCCATATGTAAAGATTCGCGCTGATATTTAACCCGTTTGATGTGAGAGCTGAAAAAACGTGATTTTGCAATCCCCAAGAGTACTCTGTAAACTTAATATGGTCGACCAAAAAGGGGACATTTTCGCTTCATAACCTCAAACCAAAATCCTTTGCCCTAAAATTACCACAGGCCCTAAAATTACACAGGGTCTATGAGAAAAATAGTAGCTTTCTTTTGATACCACATCCGGTAAATTGGGTCCCTGGGACGAGGCTAGTAGCGATCAGGCATGGACCCCTTTAAGCTTGTAAATATCTTAACATTGAGTGTATCATATTACCATTGGAATTGTGTTGGACATACCAAATTCTGAACCAATCAGTTTGATAAAAATTTACAAAGCAGAGTGTTATATAAAAATTTGAGAATTGGGCCATCTAAGGATAATTTGTTGTGTTTAAGGGTATTTCTAACCTTGGCATTCAAGAGGAACATCGTAACATTGGACGGACAGATCTTTAGTTATATTCACCGCCTCCCCAACTAAATTCACAGTCCAGGCAAAACCTCAACCTATGATCAAAAAAATTTGTGTGCATGAAAGACAAATGCGATTCTGAACTTTGAACAAACTGGGAATATAAGTTAGTGTGGCTCCACACCTCCCATGCCAAAGCAAGTGTGCATAGACGGACTACTCCATTAGGGAATCCACTCATTTTGAGGGTCAGGCGGTGGACACTGTACAAATGCCTATAGACTATAACGCCACCAAGAGCCAATCCATGAGGCTATGGCAAGTATTTTGCACTAGAAACGCAAAAACCTAGTTTTTCGCCGAAAAACTTAGGTTTTTTCTCGACGATCTGTTTTCAAATAAAAAAAACTAGATTCATCAAATTCGATTAAGGTTTTGAAAAACCTGGTTTTTCTTGTGAAAAACAAGGTTTTATCGCGCGATAAACTTAGTTTTTCAAAAACTAGCTTTGAATGAATAACCTGATTTTCAAATCGAAAAAAAACAGGTTTATCAAGATGATACTCAAGGTTTTTGGAAAAAAATTCCAGGTTTCGATCGAAAAACTGGGTTTTCAAAATTTCATATGGAGTTTTGAAAAACTGGTTCTTCGACTGAAAAAAAAAAAAACCAGGTTTCTCGACTGATAAACTGGTTTATCAAAAATCTAGCTTTCAAAAATCGAAAACCTATTTTTTCAAATAAAAAAAAAAACCTGGCTTATCGATTCGAAAAAGCTTGGTGTTTGATAATCTTGAGGTTAACCTACAAGAGACAATTCTATGAACCACATTTCATGAAATATGTAGGGTCAGTAAGAAGCGATCTTGGGTACGTAGGTTTAGTTGAAAGTCTTGGCTTATTACCGCAGTTTAAGCTTTCAGTTCGTGTTGAAGCCTTTTCGCGGCGGCCCTGTCAATGTCAATCACCTGTTGTGGCTAACTGATGCAACACTTAAGTCAAAACATTGTGTTTTAAAACACCACAGTGAACATCTTGACGACCCACCCTCAATTCTACGCGGCTGAGCTCTCACAGAGGAACTTTCCGTATGGCAAGCACCAAAGTTGGTATCCTGACAGCTGACCGTTGGGTTCTTACCATGCTAAGGTGGAAACTTACAGCTCTCCAGGGAGAACGGAGTGAAGATCATCCTCCTCCAAGAAACTCACTGCGCATCTGAAGAGAAGCTGAAAATCGAAGGTTTTGACCTTATTTGCTTCATCGCACAACAAGCATGGGATGGCTTCCTTGTGAAGCAAGGCAGTACAGTGAGATCAACCCCGGCAATATTCAAATATGAATTCGCCGATCCAGGGATAACATTTGAAAGCAAAATGGAGACCCACTTCAACCTCTATAAGCCACACAGGCTGAGGCAGACTTCCACTCCCTTCCAGTAGTTCCGCGGAGCTCTTCGTCGGCGGAGATTTCAACTGTAGACATACAGCATGGGATACTCCAACATTGACAAAAAATGGCCAAGGCGGCTCTGGAATGGATTGAAGCCCAAGCCTTCCATGCTGTTTGATAGTAAGGATTCACCTACTTTCTATTCAAGCAGTAATGGGACATGGACCTGTCCCGACCTGTCAACAGTCACCAGCGACATCCAATCCCGCTGCCCGAAACGGTCCTCCTAGATTTCCTAGAATCAGGTCATTGCCCATCCTGGACAGTGACATCAAGGTCATTATCTCAAGCCTCTACAGAAAGAGCAGAATTCAGGAAGCCCAACTGGTCCAGCTTAAACAACTCACAAGAGAAACTAACATCAACGATTGCATATATGAACTTCTGCTCCATGCTCCACAAGAAGATAAAAAACATTCCATTCAAGAGGCCGAAGGAATCCCTTACACCCCCTGTTGGGACAAGGAATGCCGAATCGAGTTATACAAAGTCTATTGTAATACAAACTGCAGATATGAGAGAATAGCAAAGGGCAACGCTATGGATCTGCTTGGCCAAAAGCGACGCACCAGATGGGCGGAGGAGATATCCAATATCAACTTTATCCACTCAAGCCGCCAAGGCCTGGAACACCACAAGCTCACCGGGCGTTTAGCTTGTCCAGCTAAGCAGTGTCCTGTCTCTGAAAACTCCATCGCTTCAGACTTGTAAACAAGGGAAAAGTGGCAAGAACCAAACTCCACTAGACGAAAGCTCACTCTCGTGCTGTTATGCCCAGAGAGTAAACAGTTCTACAAACCTCGCCACCGTCAAGCCCCATGTCCAACCATTCACTTACGATGAGATCACCGAAGCCAATTAAAAGTTCTCAAGAATGGGAACAGCCCTGGCAATGACAACCATCCATACAGAATTCTTGAATATGGAACCTAAAGCTGTGCGATGGCTCAACTTTCCTTTACTTGAATGGGACGCAACTATTCCCTCCAGAGGAAGAATTCAAGGGTCATTGCAATCCTGAGCCCAAATAACCCAGCATAATGGGCCAAAAGTTACGGACCCATCTCGCTGCTATTTCACATCTATAAGCTGCTTGAGCGACTGATATCGGCAAGGATCATGATACGGTCGAGGCAAATTTACCCCGTACCCAAACTGGATTTCGAAGAGACGGCCAAAATTCACAAATCGAGACAGCATTCCAGAAGAAGCAGAAGTTTGGAGCAGTCTTCATAGACCTTACTGCTGTGTACGATACAGTCTGGCAGCGAGGTCTCTACCTCAAGTACTCAAAATCTTTCTGAGTGTCAAGTGGTCAATTTTCATTATGCTGTACATCCAGGACAGATCTTTCGTCTGGAGACATCAATATGGGCAATGCAGTAGAAAGCGCAAACTTCAGAATGGTGTTCCACAAGGGTTCTGTCTGGCACCCAGTCTCGTTTAAATATGTTCTCAGATTATGCCAAAGGGAGATTGCTCGCAGTAATCCTACGCAGACAACCGGCACTTGGAATAGCTGCTGACTCCTTTGCGTCCTTAGAAAACAGTGTTGCAGAAGAAAGACCTCATCACTGTAAGCCAATTCTCCCACCGATGGCACTTGAAATCAGGCAAACCCAAGACCCGGTCAGCTCTGTTTTCACCTTGCAAATCGATGTGCAAAAAATGAATGAACATAACTCTAGATGGAGAAAAAATGCTGTCACATGATCCAACAACGAAGTACCTTGGTTGGCTGTCACATGGACGAAAGCCTTGCTTTCAATCAAACACCAAAGGCAGTCGATCTGCCAAGACGCAGTCCCGTGGCAACCTCCTCAGAAGGCTGCAGGAACTGGATGGGGTGCATTTTTGACACTACCACATACAACTGTTGCCTTGGCAATCCATGTGAACTACCTGCAACCAGTATGGAAGTCAAGTGTGAACATTCACACCAAGAGTGATGTCATTCTGGATGATGCAATTGGACTTGTTGGTGGTTGCCTTTGGCGATGCTGTAGAAATCTTCCAATTCTGTCTGCATAGCTTCCTGCAAACCTTTAAGAGGAACCTCAGCCGATCAAGCTCGCCAAGAAATGTGATGACCCTGGTAGCCTACGCCCCCCACCAAAACACCCTTTGAGGATCAGAGAATTCACGGGAATCACTGTGCTACCCAATCCATGAACTTGCAGTCACAGTATCCTCTATCGTAATCCTGGATCATGAAGGATGGTATGCGCAATGTCATCCTTACTTGAACCTAAGCAGTTTGTGGACAGCCCATCTAGGAAGCCCCAAAGGTGGCTTTGGACCTTGGATAGGAAAAGCTTGGGTCAACCTCAACAGGTACTCAGAAACTGGCGTTGGTTGTACAAAGAACGCCTCACAAGATCGGAGTAGACAATTTCACCAAACTGCGCTGTGGAGCCAACAAAAACCATTTAGCCACTCATAGATGACTGTGAGGCTACAATACCCAAGAGGAATTCCAGGCCTGATCAACCTGGATGATGAAACGATCAGATGGTTTTAGACGGATCTTCCACTGTGATTTTTGACTTGCACGCGACGAACGAACGAAGCTTTCAAGTGATATTAACCTTCTTTTGGTAAAAGGTGTTGCATCATTATAAAAATAGAGTTAGAACATCTAGCAAATGAAGTACAAAAATATGCACATTGGTGATTGGACAGACATGGTAATAAAACACACTAACAACATACATGTTTCATATAAAATTGGATTGATATTGCGCCCAATATTATTGGTGAGACTATGAGTTGCAAAAAATATTTGGCAAGACAGAAGTCGAAGCCCAATATGCTCATAGCGAGGACAAAATTTGGTGTAATTATCCTTTTTATGATAGTATCATGTTTTGGCTCTGATATTTTCAACACTGGACTCCTCAAAACATAATACTCATGATTAATTGGATATTGTGTTCTGGTGGAGAACAAGTGATGATGTTTACCTTTTGGTTGACCAGAATGTAAGGTCTCCATCAGAATACACACATATGTAGAGAGGGTGTGGGCAATGGAAACTGAGTTGTCCTTCCAGCTCTAGCTCTGGCCCACCAAGTTCACAGCTGTTTTTTACTCCAGACAAAATTGTCTCTTATTTTTAGAATTTTAAGCAATGGCAACACAATTTTGACAACTGATATAAGTAGGTACATACCAGAGCTATTATCTCTGAAGGCCAGACAATCCAATTGCTGGAATCTTGCATATAGACCTACAAAGGTCTTGATTTGTTGTTAATAGGCGCCTCTATATGCCCATTCCTCATAGTAACGGAAACTAGATGTTTTAAGAAAATCATTTGCCCGCAATTACATTTTGTAAAATTTACACAGGATGTCTAGTGTAACTAATAATATCCAATCAGTTGTCAAAGTGTGTCTGATCGCCAGCTGTAATTTTGTTTTATCTGGTTTTATCATAATAATAGACGATTTTTCACACCTGCTGTAGTTCATGACATCGTGTTTACTTTTGTAAGGCTTGTTAATCAGGATGCCTCCAGTGACCTACCTACATTTGATTCTTCTGACAGTATCGGCAAGATAGACACAGCTACAAGGAGTACGGACAGTTGCTCGTTTGACATCACTGCTCGGTTCGTAGTATTGACCAAATCTATGTGAGTTAGGATTGGACTGTTAAGCAACATGTAGCATTGATTTTATTGAGTCTCAATACAAGGATTCAAAATATATATGTACAAGTAAAAAATACAATAAATATATACTGGACCCGACCTTTGACCATGTGTTACCCTGCTGCTTTGTGACCCCTGGCTCGAAAAAGTTTGGGAATTTGGAGGCTCCTTCCCAGAAAGTTGGCCATTTGGGGGAAACTTGGCCATCATTTATACATAAGATATAGTGGGAAATTGTGAGAAATTGTGACATCCTTCCCTGGAAATTTACATTTTTCAAGCCCTGTTTTGACTTCACTGTGGCTATGAAAAACTATATTTCTGAACTCTTTGTGATAGATTTAATTGTGGTATTTACATTAGCCAATGAAAATTGATTCTTAGTTTCCTGTTGGAGCGTGCATCAGATTTGCCACTGTGACAAATATTTCATCATTTTGTGAAAAAATGTTTGTTATAATAAAACAAATTTTCAAATGCTCAAAATAATTAAGGCATCCCTTCCTGATCATTTAAGCAGTTCCCTTGGGTGGGGTGTCACGGTATATACCTATAAAAATGAATTTTCTCTAGATATTTGTCATCTTGTCATCATACCTGGTGCAAAATGCTTGAACGATTTTGTTAACTGTGAGGAGAAATAATCTGCAGTACCCTTGTTTTGTAAGTTAGGCACTTGTAAACTTGTTCTTTATAAAAATATAAGGGTAGTAGTGCTTTCAACACAACCTTGGATTAATAATGAAATGACAGTAAATCTGAATAAATGAAATCAGACTTTGTCACCTTTTAAAAATCTCCAACAGGAAACTAACATCAACTTCCATGGTCTCAAGTTTTAATGTAATTGGGGAATTTTGAATACTGGTAGGACCTTGACCACTGGCCAGATTTGTTTAAGCTATATGGACTTGCCTCTACCCCTAAATGAACAAAATAGATATGTTTTGTTTTTGTTTTTGAGTCAGATGAAAAAAATAGATGGTTCACTTCTTACAACAAAGGTAGCACAAAAAGCCTTTGGCCCCCCGAGTACCTTCATGTACACATCACAAACTATAAGTTATGTGAAGCAATCCAGCAAACTGAGTTATTTTCAGGCAAATAAAATTCATATTTCAATTGCTCATTTCATTTCCTAAACTCTAGCTTGCTGAAAGCCCATACTATTGACTTACAGTCCTCCTTCGTTTTAGTGTTGCTCAAAACAATGAAATAAAAAGTTGAATGCAATATTCACATATACAACTCTAATCTAACCTCATATTTTATGTTTTATACATGCAATGGAAACTACATTACTAATGTAAAGTGGTCTCCACCTTCTCGTGTGAGTACCTGTCCAGTAGTGATCTCCACTGGGTCAACCTTATTAGGTAAAGATTATTCTTCCTTATAACTAATTAGAAATTTACTTCAATTTGGGTTTATAGCTGTTGAGCAAAGCAGAGCCCTCATACAGGGAAATATCATGCGCGAAGCCCCATGCCACCTCAAGGGCTAAGCGCATTGTAATTAGAGCTACACTGTACCAGCTACTGTATCAGAAGCTCCCCTGAACCTGATACAAATTTAAGAGACTCTAAAATCAAGGTACTGAAATGCATTAGTGCGTAGTTTTCTCTGGTATCCACTTGAACACAGTCCCTCTGTGGTCCAGTGGTAAATCTCACGTAGCGAGAGGACCAGGTTCGAGACTGTATTTTTTCGTCTTTAATAATTAACTGCTTGCCAGTTTCTATATATTTGTCAAATAATTCCCTCGGTTGTATCATTTACTGAATCTCCCTCCGCGTACATTGATTTGAGTTTCGCTCAGCATAGATTCTGCTAGAATCATGGATAAAGCCATCTTCTAAATAAATATTTAAATAATTGTTTTTCACATTTAGCAATAAACTCACCATGATGGTGATTACATGCCTCACATTCGATTAAGCAATTGGCTTCTCCTGGCATGGGCCTTCGTAAATGGTTAATTTTCTGTATCAGTGCTCTGCCTCACCCAATAACCAAATGCTATCCGTATGGCCTCTTAAGACCAATCCTTATTACTTGTAAGCTCTATCTCAACAACTTTTCGAAACAGCCATTCACTGGATATGCCTTCATTGGGCAAAGAGATCTTTATATACCTTCACGTCTAACCATCTCCTCATCCCTGCCTTGGTACTTTGATAGATGCACACACTCTCCAACTGTTGTCAATACCACCTACACTCTCGCATTCTACCCTTTGACAATTACTAGTTCTTCCTTCACTGGACAAAGTCAGGGGCGGATCCAGGATTGAAAAACATCAAAATTAACGGGGGACTGAAAGGTTAAACTGGTCCAAAATGGGGCTTGGATTTTTTTTGCAAACATTGCAGAATTACCGGGAGGCGTGCGCCCCCTCCATAGGTCCGGCCTGAAAGATTGCTCTTCCTATAGCTACCAGTCTACCTATATGCTCTTAAACAATCCTTAACACTGCACTTATTTTCATTACATGTCACTTACACTATCGTCTTTTACAACACCCTTGGCAACAGCCAAGGTTTTCTTAAAGAGGCTCTTCCTCATACTTCCATTCGGACACACATACCTCATCGCCATCCTCACCTGATGATTGGTAGATGCTGATACCTCCATGCTATTTTCATCAGTTCTGAATCATCTGTCTCCCTGTCTTTTGCTACCTTGCAGCAGCAGCCTTCACGGGGATCGTTTCAACGGACAGGAAGATTCTGCAAAGGCAAAAAATTCACCTTTTAAAATGACCCACTTGAGACTACTATAACTATTATGATTGGGTTACTTGGACGGTAATATCATGTAATGAGTAAATCAGGATGTTGTAAGAATGGTGGTACACAGAGATATAGAAGTACTATTTGATTGGTTATTCCAAGGGCTATCTCATTTGTGTCCTGTAAGGAGCTAATCGGACCAGGAGGTATCCACACGTGGTAGTACCCAGGGTTTTGAGTCCGTATTCTGTACCTATTTTGATTCATTTCATTGTTTTGCCAGCCTGGTCATCATCACCTGATAATTTCCCAAAGTTCCACTAAGTGAGATTTTTGTGTGTTTTTTTTTTAACATTAAAGGTGCAATTAGAGATTTCGAGATCCATATAGTGTTCCATTATGTAGCGATTTCATATATATAAGACATCAATAGATTTCTTACCTGGAACTTACATTAGCTACAGAGATGTATTAAAGGGAGAACAAATTAGTTGATGTGCTTATATTTCCCACAAATAAAAACAGACTGAATTTGGTATTCTTGTTCAATGTATGATTTGTTTAGAGAAAGCTTTACATCAGTGCAAAACTCATGGCTTGTAAATTTTAGGGATGCCTGAAAGTGTGAAATGTCATTGCACCTTTAAACATCAAAGTTAATTGGTAACTTGACTTTCTTTTGCATATTTCACAGCTATGGATTGGATGATTTCCAGCTTTATACATTGAGAATTGCTTGAGGGTTTTTCATCTCTGATGCAAGACATAGATGTGTAGAGTCATGACGCCCTCGACGAGGAAGGGAGTAGCTAGCAACAAGAGATAATTACCGAAGGTGTCTTCCTCTGCACAGTGGGAAAATGCATACAAGAGGTTATGTAATTCATAAAAGTATATAAGAAATGAACCACAGATGTTGACCCCATACAATTGTCTCTTATTTTTGGAACACTTTTAAGCGTGGCGA
>JAMKCH010019933.1:0-22319 GCA_023653785.1 Ophioderma brevispina | reverse complement strand
CGCGGACTATTACATGTTATGAAAGGTTGACCGCTTTACACCTTGATATGTAGTCCTTCCGATAGAACTTGTCAAGAGACATGCTGTCTGCCTAGCAATGAAAAAAATACGGAGTTACCAGACAAACAAGAGTATCCAAGTAATAATACGTCACCATTGATACTGAATTATTCATCTGTTATTTCCTAAAAACATGAAAAGTAGAAATAGATTTTGATCGGCCTACATTGCAAATAAAAACGTACTACGAGATCAATGTTAAATGCTGATGATGTGCATCAACATGCATCGATGTACATTACATGCTGTGGGAAATATGGCGATGGGACGTCCATTTTAACCATACTTTGACACGGATCATGTGGTTAAAACATGTATTTTCGCTGAAGTTTGAAAATCGGATATCGCCAAGAGTCTCATATTTCCATAAATATACCCTACCCTTTAATCATTTTAATAAAAAAAAAACGGGCAACTTCGGAAACTGTGAAGTTTGGTGCCTTGTTTAGATACGGCAGTTTTCATCCATTCAACTTAGCTTTTCTCCAAACTACTTAAGAAATACGGCGCTAAATATATTCAAGTTTAAAAGCCAAAAAAGTACGAAGTTAAAACTAGAATCATGTAATATTCTTAGGAACATGCTCTCTCGCTTTCTAATAAATGGCCAAAAGATCCGAAATGATCTTGTTTTACCTGAAGATGATGACGGTGACGTGGTTCCATGTCTAAAATATCAATATTCAGTATTAATTGTAACATCTATGCACAAGTTTTCTGCTTTTATAAGAAATGCACAATTCTAAAATTTATGTCGATATATGCTTAACTATGTACATCGATGCACAACCTGTTGATGCACATGCTATCAGCATAAATATCGATCTCGTGACATATGTTCAATACAAATAGTTTTACGACCTGTTTTACGAGGGCGGCATGATCATCGGTCAAGGGATTTGGGAGAAAGCGCTTTCTACTTCTCTCCTTACCTCCATGTCAGTCACATGATGAAATAGTCCACCTCAAGAAAGACACCTCTAACTCTTGATTGCCTGAACCAATAAACAACTAATGGATGAGCTTAGACACGTACATGGCGCTATTTCCCGGCTATTTCATATTGAAAGGCCGTTTCCAGCAGCCGTTGATATTACGGAGATCTCGATTATTAATATGCGAATTACAAAATTCCTTCGTTTGCGACACAAAGACATTTCGAGCTTAACCATTCAGTTCATTTACTAGCCAGTACCAATGCAACCGTGTCAAAAATGCTCAAAAATTTTGAAAAAATTGGAGGGCGCTATTAAAAATATGTGCTCTTATATTGCTTTAAAGTACCATGGCCCGATCGCTAATAGCCCGTCCCCAGAAACCCCATATTTACCCGAAGTGGTCAACATTTGGTAATCAGAAGAAACTTACTATTTTCATTTGTAAACCCTTGTGAAATCTTAGATCCAAAGGTGTTGGTTTGGAAGTTATTGAGCGAAAATATTTGCCCCCTTTTGGCGACCGATATTTTTTACACAGTTAACTCTATGGGCTTAACAATCACGTTTTAGCTCTCGCATTCAAAACATATTGAAATATCGGCGCGACAAAACTTTACGATGGCGTTTGGATGAAGGCCAATCTATCAAGATGAACAACTTCATATCCTTAAATTCGGGCCATCCCCTTTAAGTGCATGTTCAAAAGAAACCTGTAAAAACAGGGGGATTTGACTGGCAGGTATGGGACTCACAACGTGCAAAACGTAAAAGAAACTGGAGCCCCGTAAAAAAGACGAAACATGCAGGGATAGTAAAATGGAACGGCGACGTCCGTAAAATCTCAGCTTCAACGTTATTGTTGGTTTTTGACTGTTTAAAACCCAATATTAACAAGTAAAACGTTATTACAGTCCTCTGACCATATTTTCACGTGTAGCTATGGCATCTGACAACATTGTATTTACGTTAACACATGGTTTGTAAAAAAGTTATATTTCAGGCAAACAATTTGAGGAAAAAAGGCCATAAATATTGAAAAAAGTAAGTACACACTGGTTTAAATAATTTAAGGAAGATACCTGAGAGTGCTCACTATGTGAGTACCGACTAGATTTTGAGAAAAAAGGCGTCTGGAAATGTTTTATTTCGCACCCTTTTAGTAGCTGCTCCATTTTATCCCTACCCGTTATTTATTCAATTTAGTCTCAATTTCTCAGGCATTGGGTCCTACCACTCGTATCACTTCACGAGGTCCGATAACGTAACATCTATCCACAACGTCCACGATAATCTGCGTCATTTCAACATGCATTATAGCTTCTTATTAACGGGAGTGGCCTCACGTCGAATCACATATATCTTGCTCAAATTTTCCCCTTCCAAGACCTGATTTATCATAGGTCATCGCATATTTTGTGAGTTTAAAAAAGAGGAACCGTCCCCTTTGGGTATGACGTTTTGCAGCACACTTGATGACAAGAAAAAAGACATAGAAGTTAATAACTAACGTAGTTATTAACGTCCTGTGAAAAAGACCGTATACATTCAACACCATAGACTGTATAATTATCACTATTTCTTGCTATTTATAAGAGTGTGAATTTTCCGAAGTGCTGGACACGTACGTGCTGGCACACAGTGATTCCAAATAAATTGGCCCCTCCTGAAAATTAGATTGAAAAGTTAAAGTAAATCCTATAGACAAACAAAGAATATGAAGACACCACAAAAAAAAGAATTAAATAAGAGAGTAAACGCGGTTTATAGACACAAACACATCCAAGCATATAAAAATATGTCCATGTCACAGCTTTTCATTACGGATCCGGATCAGTCAGTTCTACAGGGCCTATCGCCATTTCAAGGTCAGCTCATTTAGGCTTTCGTTGAAATGCATAAAGCAGGAGGCAAACCGCGTAAACTTCCCGCGCAATTGTACAGTCTACTTTCTTTGTTAAAATAATTGTTATTACTCTGTAAAAAGAGTGAAATTCACTCCCTCTAGAGTAAAACAATGTACCACTTCTAATGAGTGGCTTTGTATTTCAAAAGAGCGAATTTTCCCCCAAAAAAGTGAAAATAAACTCCAAAAAGAGTGGATTTCCACTCGTTTTTCTGTTGTCCTCTTCGTCTGGTTAACTTCTGTAACGGGGTTTGTCCTTTGTTAAACACCTCAAACGAGTTGGAAATTCACTTCCCTTTTTATGTACTTTGCTCTTTCAAATACAAATCCAGATCTTTTGGAGTGGTTGACATTATAGTTTCGCTCTTTTGGGGATTGAAATTTTCAAACTCCTTCACATTTCGAGATGTAAGGATTTAGGAAAGTGCTTGTATTTCTACTATTGAAATTTTAGACCAAATCATAAGCGAAATAGGAGTAAGGCCTATTTTTTTAAACCAGCCTTTGGATACCTAATATTGTTTTACTGTTTGCCAAGTGATGTAAAATTCGGTCCATGATCGCGAGCTTTCCCCCATGTAAATATGCTACCAAAGATCACATGGGGTGTTATGTGTCCAGCTTCAGGAATCAGCTGCGAATAGTGTTTACGTTCTCTAATCCAATGGCGTTTACGATTTTTATGCGGCTGGGAAACTTTAACATTTACAACCGAGCGTCCGTGCTATTGAAGAATACCAGGAAATGGAGTTTATACTGACCGTCGTCGAACTAGTCGATTTTTGAGAAGGACTGTTCATACTTCATCGACAGACGTCTGCAGGCGCTAGCCTTTCGAACACGTTTTTATGCACCGCGTATGTTTTTAATGCTCCCAATCAACAAAGCCCTGTTCAAAGACTAGCGTCGGCCGACGTCTGCCGATGAAGTATAAACCTACCATCAGCGTGCTTGTATTTGGAATTTTTGTGCTTATCTGTTGGCTACTGCAGCCACTGCTCTCTGACTGGATTTGGAGGGTTACGTGATCTGAATTTGAATCTGATTTGACCGCTGTGCAGTATTAAGAAATTCAGTACGAGGGGTCGGATAAGTTGTTTTGAAAAATCATGTTTAAAAAAGCCAGATTTCTTATGACATATAATGTGTTATATTCTCGACTGGTAAAATGTTTCTTTACACAAATATTTGATGAATGTTACAATATATTTTTAGATTTAGGATGATACTAAGTGTGATAGGTTAAAAATACTAAGTGTGATAGGTACCGTAGAAAATAATTATAAAGAAAAACCCCACCACGGCCGGTTGCAGCTGCTTACATACGTTATTGTACTTTTTATTTGTTGTTGGGCACGGTATAACTTTGAAATTGGTGCTTCGGTTTCTATTTTTAGAGAAAATATATAGTTTGCATATTTGTAATGTTCAGTAAGGGTGAAAATGCTCTAAAAATCATTGAACTTTTGATTAGTCATTGTACAGGGGGCCAAATTTTCAAAATGCATCAATCTTGACAAAATTGGTGTCAAATTGTTGGTATGAGCATGAGCAATCTGGAAATGTTCCACTCTTTCGGATCTTCCGTTTTGGTTTATCGTTTAGGAAAGAGACGAGTAGTCCCTAATTCCCATACAAAACAGCCTGATACAAACACCGAATTTTACGACTTAACTAAACATCCTAATAGTGCAAACTATACTTTTCTGGATTGTTCATGCTCATACCTACAATTTGATACCAAATTTGTCAAGATCCATGCATTTTGAAAGTTAGGCCCCTGTACAATGACGAATCAAAAGTGCAATGACCTTTATCACATTTTCACTCATATCTCTGCAACTGAATATCACAAATATGCCAAAGTATATATTTTTTAATTCCTTATGATGAGACGAATCATCTGAGATACTTTTCAACTCAATCAAACCATTTTATATGACTGATCTCTTTTGGATCCAAGATGGCCGCCAAACAGACCCCGTGGGACAATATTTGTTTTTGGAAACATTGAAATTCTTCAAGTAGATGTCGTAGAGATTTAAAAATCATGTTAGAATTTATTTTTTTTGGGGGGGGGGGTGCATGGGAACCCACGTAATCTGCTAGACTAAACGGTCGTTTACCAAATGCATATGCATATGCGTTTACCATTTGCATATGCATAGGGAGCTCTCTGGGATCAGAAAGATGGTCTCCAAAAAATTAAGGAAATAGAACAGAACTGCAGAAGTTCATAAAAACTCAGTGAGCTTTGGAATGACAGATGTTGCATCTGACATTACGACAGAAAGCTTGAGTTAAAGACTTCAGTCAGATATCAGACCAGATAACCAAAGTGGAGGTGGGCTGGACATGGTTTGGTCATGTGAAGAGAAAAGAGCAAAATTATGTTGGAAGAAAGATATTGGAGATGGTACCATCACCTGGAAAAAGGAGAGGAAGACCACAACACTGTGTGAATAACGACATGCAGGCCGTAAGAGCTACGGAGGCTGATGTCCATAACAGGCATAACATGGATCCCACCTTATGGGAACTGCTAGAAGAAGAAAAAGAATAAGATGTATTACGATGAAAATAAAATGGCAGGAAGTTTGTGTCTACACAGCTGATTAAAATTTGAACAAAGTGACCTTGCACTCATGATTTTGCACCTGTTGTTGCCGGATAGATCCAGATGGCGGCGCCGGGGCGGGATGTCCCCCCCCCCCCAATTTTTTTTTTCTTGCCCCCCTCCCACCAGTTTGCCTCCCTAGTCGAAAGAAAAATGACGGATTTTTGGCAAAATTCAACCTAATAATCTTAACCTGGCAATTATTAGGCTGGAGTTACTCTCAAAATGTAAGAGTAAAAAGGTCAATCTCCAAATGATTGCAACTCGTAAAATTCACTCCAAAAGGGTATAGTTCACTCCAAAGGTGTAAAAAATGTTTTCTCCTTCACATGGAAGCATTACCAAAAAACATCTGTTTGGAGTGAAATCGGTCCAGCCGTTTGGAGAGTAGATACTGACTTGGTCCATGGGACAGTGTGTGTTATAATTAATGTGATTGACTGAATTTGGACACGGTTTTAATTGTTCATAAAGTTAAAAGAAAATAATCAATTTCCGGGCCTTTATTTCACTGGGGTATGATAAATATATGAACATTCTTCTGATACCAAAATCTCAATTTTGACAGAGTAAAGTAGGGAGGGGGCGAGGTTGTCGATCGGGTCGCCCACCTTTCAACAAGTAGCCATTGACGATAAGGTAACACAGTTCATGAACGTGAATAAGGGATAGGAATAGTGAGGCATACCCCACTGTCCATACTGGGACGATGAGTGAGTAGTAAAGACGTGAAAATAAACAACCAGCCAGTTACAGAAAACATCCTGATAAATTGACAAAATACATCGAGTTGGGCAGTCACAACTAGGATAGGAATATACATTTGGTCGTACACGAACAGGCCCGTACGCAGGGGTGCGCACCCCCCCCCCCAAATTCCACAAAAGGGGACAAAGGTCCAGTTTTTGCTGATTTTTTTGATAAAAAAGTACAAAATTTAGAGAAAATATGACGAAAAACTCCACTTTTTTATGATGACATGTTAAAAAATCAAAAATAGGAGCCGGGGGGGGGGGGGGGGGGGTTTTAGGTCAATTCCCCCAAAAGGTCCACTTTTCGAAGACGCCACCCCGTAAAAAAAAATCCTGCGTACGACCCTGTACACACGAACAAAACAAATGAAAGGCACTCTTAGAAAGGGTGAAATTAAACAGACGTCGTGATGGTAAAATTACGACTATATCATAGCAAAAATTATAGCCGATCTTTGCCAAAATTAAATCAATTTTTTTTCTGAAATTAAATGTTTAGATAGAATCTAAAATGTTCTGATCACAAGAAAAACATTTATAAGAGAAAAATAAACGAGAGAGACAACTAAAGGCATGGCTCGATTCTCTAAAGATATGGTTAGAGTTCCCCTACTAGAGTTGTCATCACAAGTCTCTGATTTATTTGAGGTAGTCTACTTTGTGTATGTTCTGTAAGGCATGTCAGTCACCAAGTAACAGCTGTGTCTACAGAGAAAATCAGATCTCTATTAAAGGCACTATAATAATTATGCAGGCATTTATAAAGCGCTCTTCCACAAGTGGTATCACAGCGCTGTACAATTATTATTATTACGCTGCCGATAGGAAATCGTCACAATCATTTCGCTTCATCTAGGAGGCTGCTCTAAGACATGCCTTACAAGCGCATGTGCCTATCAGCACTTAGTTTGTAATATCCCCCACAACAGCTCCCCAGATTTCGCTTGGGTCGATGAGGCAATTGCGATTAAATATCTTGTCCAAGGACACAAACACGTTGACATCAGCGGGGCTCGAACTCACTATTTTTCCAATGTCTTATGAATCATGAGTTCCCTGTGCGCTATCCGTTTGCTCCACACGTGCTCACTATCCACACCATTTACGGTGGTCGTCTGTGGGCACACGCGCCGGCCATTGTTGAAATCTTGGCACCTGGCGATCTTCACTGCGCTCGGGAGTTTCAACCACATCATAATCGGCTAAGCGTGGAAACTCCACGTACACACAGGTCCGATAGTTGGGTATTGGAGCAATTTCGTGACCGTGAGAGCATAGCATCATTTTCTCAGTGGATTTATCTTCTATAAGGTTTAATCGAACAAATGTAGAGCGGGGGTGTCCCTCCTGGATGTTTGGGCGGAATCCTCCAGAGGGGGAAAATTCATCATCAGGGGAGCAAAAAAAAAAAATTGAAATGCTTGGATTGTGGCTGAAAAATGTAACCAAAGTGTTTGTCTTGTCACAATGGATTAAAAAAGGTATAGTTTATACTACTTACAGGTATGGTTACGCGGAGATATAAGACAAAACTGGTCAAATGTCAAAGGTCATCCCGAAAGGTTAATCTGAAATATTGCTTCCGATTTCGTTAAAAAATGGGCTCACTTATTCATCTTTCCTCTAAGACTGCACCAAAACATTTTGCCCCCGCTAACATAATTTTAAATCGGAGGTCAATGGGTTGACCTTGTTTTGTCAACTTGGGGTCGTCTCCAAAGTGCCCCGTTAACTTTATTGGGTGCTCAAAGTGGCCCCAATGATTTTTCAACGGAGCCACTTTGAAATTTAATGGGGAGGTCAAAGTGGAGGCTAAACACAATTTAACGGACACAATCTCAATGTTAAAGTGAGGGGCACTTCCCAGTGAGTGGGTGGTGGGATAATCACCTAAACAATTGATTCAAGTAACTTGGCTGACCTCACATGTAAGTTACTCCCTGCAGGTGGTTGGTTACAGTTTGTCAGTGGCAGTTGTGAGTCAAGAACTGCTTAAACTGTTTAGTAAATTTTGTTATGGCTCTGTGTATGATTAATAGTTGATTTATTTTATCCATTACAGTTTAACAAAAATGGAGCGTATAATTCTAATCTACAGGTATTTAACTACGATGTTGTCCTCAAAGGATGTTTGTACTACAATAGGTTGTTGTACTATTACATTATTTAGCAAGGAGTTGGACTACCTTGTAACAAATGGGGTTAGTATAGTTTTACAAATTTACATAAATCAATAAAATGTATCTTCATACAGACTAACAACCACTAGGACGCCTTCAACTCCTTTGCAAAAGTACAAAAGGTTATACACTCACAATCAAAGCTATATACAGTGCCCTGTTGTACACAAATGATGGTCTTATTTCTAATGATATAGCCCAAAACCATAATTAATAAGAGATCATTCTTGAAGTTGACCCTATTCTACGGAAATTTTGAGTTCTCTATTTTAATGCAAAGGACACATCCAATTGGATGACAAAAACATGTGTTTTCTCACTATATTAAAGTTAGTTATTTTGTTTGATTTTGCTTGCCCTTTAGTGGAACCTTTTTCAGTGAATATAAACTCAAGGGTTGCCCATGTCCATTACATCTATATCATTTGCATACTTAATTAAAACTAATCATTAAGAGAACTTATAAAAAATATACAGTAGCAAAAGAAAAAATACTCACTAAGAAATTAGTTATAGACCCTTTTGGTTTTTTTTTTTTCTCATATTCTCATGGTATGTGTTCTCCATTTCCAGTCTATTCATATTTGCTTCTCAAGCAGCTACCTTTAAACAACCCAAAGTAGTTGGAGCATGACTAAAAGCTTACACGGTAGTAAAGTTAAGAGGCTACACATAATTATATAATGATATATGTTTTACTGAATTATTGAGCATCGGGAATATCTCGAGTTAGCTGCAACTTGTAAATTTGTAAGAACTTGAGATTGTTAAGTAAAGATTAATTTAAAACTGGAGTCATTCAAATTTTTTCACGTGGTCTAATTTTTTATATTGCGGTTTTCCAATTAAGTTGTATTTCCAAGATAAAGATGCACTATTAGATAGGGATGCAATATAATTCTCATTTCATCAAAGTTTTATCTCGAAAAGTCTCAAGAATCCCTTGATTTTCACTTTAAAAAAATAGGTTTCAAAATGTTGGAAATGTAGCGCACCACAAAAAACTGTTGTATAAAACTTTTCTTAGAAATAGAACTTTCATTTATTTAAAAAAAAATGCTTCCACTTTTGTCAGATTGATTATTTTGTCTTGATAAAAGCTATCTCATCAAAATCAACATGAAACTACATGTATAACCAGTTGGTCAGCTTCACCTAAGGCCCAGAAATTGACTAGGTTACTATGAAAGTAGCCTGACATTAATTGCAGTAAGCATGTCGTATCCCAACTGCTATATAATATTTAATTGCTTAAGTCTGGATTTGTTATCAAAGCCTGCCACGAGAGGGGCTCTCCATCAGGTCAATTACCTAGAGAACTGTGAACAATGTTGTAATTAATATGAGTTGTTTAGGCATGTACATGAAACAGGACCATGTTCTTATGTATTCTATCAGTGAAAGTATTCCCAAATGCTTTTAATAACAGTGCCTATATTGTTATTTGCTGGGGACACTTGTATTCAGTTGGGGCTCGTGTTGCGGTGTACAGATATCAAAATAATCGAAATACAAAAATTAGGGTATTTTACCTTGTATAAGGTGTAATATTTTGATTACTGGGACTTAGGCTTCAAATAAAAAGCCTTTCTTCCCGATTTTCTCTGATTCAATAGAGGTAGTTTTTCCGGGTTGATTTTAATATATCTGAATTTAAGAAACGGCCGTAGCAATAAACTGCACGACAACGCCTATTCGATTGTCATCATCTCCTATGCGTGATAATTTACACAATACATGACTCATGATGGATGTGAAATAGAATGGAGTAATAGAGGTAGGCCTTATAGCACAAAAAAGTGTGGCAAGAATTTCAGAATAGCTGGTCATTTGTCTTTCAGTTCGCCCTTATATTGTCTATCAATAAGAAAACCTAATTTACATGGCTATCGGCTGATCATGCTTTTCTTGAGGAATACAGCGAGTTCTTTATTATTTGTTTATGTTTAAATTGAAAACAAAATGTTTATAGAATATTTTTTTTTATGAAAGTAATTTTTAGCTAATATCCCAAAATAATAAAGACTTGAAACATGAAATAACCAGGCTAGTTGAAAGTGTTAACAGCTGCCAAAATAAAACAAGTATGGGAAAAGAAGCCACTTGCGTCCAGTTACTACCTGCTAGGTTATGATTGAAAATTGGTTCTGTTCATTATGGTAATTTTCTCTTGGTAAGGCATTATATTATTTGTAATGTAATTAACAATAATGAAGTGTGGTATAAACCCAAATTTTTCCAAATCATCGTAATGACTTATTACAACTCTTTGAAATCAAATATGGATAGGCATGGTATCTCATATTTTTACCCCAAAACAATTTAAACGTTCATTTAATCAAGGAAAAAAAATTATGTTCCATTAAATCGTATTCAACGATCTCTTTTTGCAAACTTCGTAGTAGTGACACACAATGTAAGGATCAAAAAGCGTCGTTATCCTTACACTAAAATCCCTCCTGAAAAAACAGGATTGTAATATTTGTGAATTTACAAGAAATCAGAATGATACCCATGTAATAATGAAATGTAAAGGTATACTCTCAGCGTAAGGAGCTTTATATTATGATGCTTATAACACTGAAAAATTCTCTGATTATGATTATTTCTTTAAAATAATGACTGTCAGCCGAGTTGACAGTTTAAAATGGTATTATTTTGTTGTTTTTTTTCTGCTTTTCATAGGCGTTCTAATACTGGGTAGTTTTACAGGTATACGTGTGCTATGTTTCATTGAGATTTCCCCCCCCCCCCCCCCCCCCCCCCCCCCCCCCCCCCCCCCCCCCCCCCCCCTACCTATTATTTGGTGAATATCAATAAAATGGGCATTTTGAGTAATACTAAACAGTAAAAACTGTAACTGTATGATCAAATCAAAGAGCCCCAACTATGAACTGGACAGTGCTAATTGAAGTTATAACATAACCTGTCATATATAGATGGAAATGAAAAATGGGCATTGCACATAGAAATGGACTTATAAATGCAGCTGTTTGTTACTAAGCACGAACACACACCCACCAACACACACCACACCACCACCCACACATACCCGACAACATTAACACCCATGCACCATAAAGCGCGCACACACACAAGCGCACCACCACACGTAAGAAAATTCACCATACAAATTACAACGGGAAATAGACTTTAAAATACTACTATAACAAAATATAATTATGTTTAACATTAGATAACATTACAAAATCTGGCTACAACAGAAAAGTATGTCATAGTCCATCTGCGATATTAAACACAGATAATAAACTCCTGGCTGTGTTTGTTAGAAGTATGCCTCTGCCTGTCCCTGTATTGATAGGTTTATTACCTGGCATTGGTGGGTAAAGTGCAACTCATTAAATATAATTTTTTAAAGGGGCCTTAGCATCTGTCAACGGAGTATTTAAGTTGATCTCTCCACAGGTAATAAAGACCAGCAAGTGGTTAAAGATTGACCGTCAGGGTTAATACCTCTGAGCCTAGGTTAAAGTGGGTAGTGGGCTGGCAAAAGGGGAGGTAACAAAATTTAATGGGTGGATAAGGGTGCCTCATTAAACTTCAAAAAGGAGCCTTATTACATAAAGTGCCCAATGGAGCACCATTAAGTTATGTGAACGGGGCAATTTGGAGACAACCCCTTATCTAGATAAACAAATAAAATGAGAGGTCAACTATGTTGTTGCAATCCTTGTGAAAGGCTAACAATTTGAAAACCAATTTTCAAAGAGAAATCGGTCCAATATTAAGGATTCAACTTTGGTGATGATCTTTGACGATTTTTGTGTTATAACTTAACCATACCTGTACGTAGTACAAACATATATGTTTTAATCCTTGTGACAAGACGAACATTGGTGACCTTTTTTCAGCAATCCAGGCATTTTTCATATTTGACCACTGTATATGAATTTTCTCCCACTCCTGGATTCCGCCTACACTTCAGGAGGGGCACCCTTAAATTTCTTCATTACCTTCATTAGAAGCAAAATTCCACGAAGAAATGATGCTCTGCTCTATACGGTCACGGAATTGCTCAAATGACCCAACTAAGATGCGTGATTCGGATTTTTTTGTACATTGCTGTTCACTGGAGATTGCGCAAATACTTGGGCATATCGTAACGAGTTTACGCACCAAAATATTCCTAACTAATTGTTAGTTAGCTGACTAGTTAATAATATAGGTGTATTGGGGAAAAGACGAAAAAACGGTTGAAGAAAAATACGATCGCAATTAAAGCATTTTTCTTACCTGATCAGCTCTTATCAGCTGACTCAATTCTCGATTGCTGTCAAGTCATGCCACACGTCAGGCTTACACAAACTAGTGAGGCTAAGGGGGTCTTTTTTGTCCAGGGAACCCGGTTCTAAAATCAGATTGACCACATGATTCGTTGATTTCGCGATATCCAAGGTACCGCGAAACGTTTTTTCACTCCTTGTTCAAGCTAATCGCAGAGCCTTTAACCACAGCGTTGGGCCTGCTAAGGGAGTCCCATGACGTAGAGCTGCTAAGAATAGCCGACCATTAGCGATGCGGATTAGAATAGGTGTGCGCTGTGTCCCAGCACTAGAGAGCTATGGGAGCGTTAAAATGGGTGTATGCTATCTCAGCGATTTGCCCCATAGAAATTCGAAAAAAAATTAGATTTTTTGTGCTCTGCTACAAGTAGCTATACCTAACCCTACATACACTACAAGTGATAAGGCTGAAAGCAGCATAATAGAGACAAAACGGATATTGTATTGTATTTTGAAACAACTGTTTTCTTCCACTTTGTCCATTTTGGGCCAAGCAGCCAGCAAACTCCGCTGTGCATGGATTTCACCAATCAGGTCAAGCACAGCTGCCATTTCAAAACACGGACATTTACTTTCGCAGTTCCAAGAAAAGTCAATGACCGTGTAGATTTTTTGTATTAACTGGTCTTTTATACCACCCGAACCGTTCAACAGAAAAAACTCTGAACGGTCACATATTTTGTTTTAAAACCTTTATAATTAAACCGAATATCAAATTTCCACAGACGCCTACTAAAGTCTGTTGAAGAGGCTCTTATTTGAACAATGACACTCATAACAATAGCTCAGCGGGATGTTGTCGGCTGCTGTGATTTTGGGCCATTCTTCGAGAAGTCACACACGTGACCGAACTTTAATGGTGGCAAAACAAGCAATCTAGCGAAAGTGACATTATTTTTAGATTTGTCCAAACCTATCTTAAAATAATGTTTCCTTTTTTACCAGATTGGTTGTTTTGTCATGGGGGACAAATAAAGTTCGGTCACATGTGCGACCTCTCAAAGAATGGTCCTTTTTCATTTGGAAAAAAGTAATTTATGCGAATTCTACAGACTTATCCTTCACTTTTAGACTACTCCTGCGAATTTCGGATATTTTGACTCTTTTGGGCGGATCACTGTTAAGGGGGAAATGTGGGGTCTGAAGCAGTGCCCTTGAAATTATTGTTTTCTTAATTTTCATAAATAGTGATTATGTATGTTACACATCATATTGTAGGCCATGTCACAAAGTTTTAAAATCCATGTCAATTTTGGCTCTATTTTCCATGGTAACCACGTAAGGCCTCTGATTGGCTAAACACTAAGAACGGATGTAACTAAATAACTAAACAAGTGACTGGGACGAAACTTAGGTGGCATATGCAGGGGGTAAATACGCAGTGAACATGAGTTGAATTTGTAATTTAAAAAAAAATAAAAAAAAAATCAATTTTAAAACGTATGTGTAAAATATACTGTTCGGATGCTATCAAGCGATGGGCCCCTTTCGCGACTCTAACCCGTATGATGATATACGTCGCCCCATTACCAACCCAGGATTGTTAGCTCAGTGGACACTTGATACGGAGGTTCGAGCCCGACCAAGCGCACATGGTTTTTTTCCACACTTGTTGTACTTTGGCTATATCCAGGAAAACGATTAATAAAACGTTGCATTCCTTGTCAACCTGAGAGACTAAGTAGTTTAAAAAAATTACTCTCTTTATGTATTTCTGTGTCAACTGACTCTCTATGTCTGTTCTCTGTGGTGTGTGTCTACTTTCACTCTCTTTCTGAAATGTTATGTTCATTTTTGGAAAGGTCGGTTTTCAACGTGTTGGTCAATGATCGTGGCCAAACTTAGTTATCACATGGTCGATCGACTCTTTTTATATCAGTCTTACTTTTGAATTGATCAACTTATTATAGATTTCTGTTCCATTAGTATGGAGGATATACGACACCTTCAAGTATATAGGCCGTAAAGTGGGCGGCGAAATGGATTACTCCATTGGACCAAGGGTCACAAGCAAACCATATCCTGTCATCTAGCTCTAGACAGGGTGCCTACAGCATATTTTTAAACTTTATTAAAAATTATAGAACTCCGGGACGTTCTATTGGGATGTTACTTTCCAGAAATGTACCGGTCAGCAGCACGAATGATGCCTCAAAGCTCCTCAAATTATACAGTGCAAAAACAATTTTTTTGGAGAACACATGACGGTTCGGGACGTGTTCTGAATGTGTTCGACACTTTGCAAACTTGTCCCACTGTTAAACAGATTTTGAACACTACAGAACGGGTCGTAGTGTTCTGGTGGGTTATGATGTATATGTGCAGAACACAAACAGAAAACCTTAAACATGGTCTGCGGTGTCAAAATCTGTTACATTTGAAACGCGTCTGCGGAAATTTTTGCAGTGATCACGTCAGATGGCAAGTCGGTTAGGACATTACGGCATTGCTTCAACGCGTTTTGTAAACTATCAATTGGAATTCAGGTTCGCCCACTACACATTTGTGAGAAACTGATAGGAATAAGCTGCAATACACATATATTTGCACGTTGCTTCCTCCCAACGACCCCCCTGAATTCTTGGTTTAAGCATTTCAAATTTCAACATCACTTTGTTTTAGGTAAACCCGGAAAAGAACCTTGATCTATGCCCTTTCTTTCTATCCCGGGGGAGGGGGTCCATATTAATGGATATGGGTTTCCCGGGTGTAAGGCTGGCGCTCCAAAACCCAGGGGCAACGGTGACTATGACCGAAAATAGAGGTCGTTTGTTGAGAGACGCCAAAATCCCCAGAATTAATGGGTTTCGGTGACAATTGCAAATTTCCCCCCCAATGTGTGTCTTTTTTATGAAAATTTTGCTGCTTTTTCCAATCAAATGTATTATACCACTTCCAAAGAAGATCTGGACTGTCCTAAACTATATAGGGTAATCAACACCTATCTGCTATTGCATCAAATATCTACACTCGCTCTTAATCGATCACTCCTCATCGAACCCTTCTTCTAAGAAACCATGTTTTGGTTTAAAGTCTGGATGATCCAACCAAGGAGTTTTGCAAACCACATGCAGATAAAATTAGGCCAATAGTATTAGTTTTTAACCTGGACATTTTTTGGTAACAATCTGATTTTTTTCAGGATAGGTCCATAATATTGTAGAATCACTGATAAAAAGTCCCCCCTAAAATCCGATGGTGGCATTCTTCAAAATCCAGATGGCGTCCAAAAATGGCCGACATTTTTTTATTTTGTTCATAATATCCAACCCATAACCCGCTATAACAAAAATAGGTATCCAAACATTTTTGATGTTAGAGGATTACCTATAAAACACTATAAAGATGATTTAACCTTTGCAAGTATCCAAAATCCAAAATGGCGCCCCAAAATTGGCTGCGTTTTGAATCCGTGTATGCGGATGAAAATGAAAATGGTCATTTTAGATCAATAAATTAGGCCACAGGGATTCATACGATTTGGTTGGTGCTTCTAACTACCCAGACTAAACTTTACTATGCTAAAAGTCAACAGTTGTTTTATACAAATTACTGCAGCTGTGTCAATATTACACAATATACCATTATTTATAAGAGGAATGATAATTAATAATTGGAATTGTATCAGTTTGGTTTGTTCAATTTGAAGCTCAAAAATGGAAGTAGAAGTGTAAACTTGCTGAGAACGTAAACTTCCAGTTAAAAATGCAGAACCAGTACCGGGTGAATTTGTGTGTAAAGAGATATGTCCTATGATAAAAGGGAAAATTGGTTGAATATGTTTGACGGTAAAGTTAAAAGCGCCTATAATAAATAATGTTATTTCGAAACGTAGAAGTCCACAATCAGGCCCATATAAAGGTGCAAGTTGTAAATAGGACCACAGATTGGTTCTTCTTCAGTAAGACATCATGAATTATCCTACATGCAAAATCTCTATAAGAAATCAAAAAGGAATTAAAGGATTGTTACAGCTTTATTCCGTAAAAGCGTCTTTACTCTATCTAACTCATGAATATCTTACACCAAGGACACACCCACAGATTGTTACAAACAATAATCGAGATCCTGGCGTGGACTAAGAAAATAAATTATGTGCCAATGAAGCGCAGTGTGTCAAGTCAAAATCAGGTGCAAGATCCCGCTGCAACACCGTCCATGGTTGTCAAGCCCGGTGTAGAAGTAACTTTGTTCCGGCGTACTCATAGACCGGGAACAATGGTGAACAAATGGCAATCGATTCAGTTACTCTTTACGCAACATTAGGTTCACCGCTTTATTTCCCCCTTTATCGTCTATGAAGCCCGGAGCATGGCTCCTACCCGACTATATCTGCTTTCAAACCGGACTTTCCTCCGGGGGACCCTATGACCTCACCGTCACCTATGATGTGGCAGTGGCCCGTGGCTCTCCACAAAGTTCGTATCCCGGTGAAAGTCCCATGCCGATCATGCGAAGGAGCGGCTTTGTACGGCCAATGCCAGTCCTGAGTCTGCCGAGGTCCGACGACCATGCCCTCCCACCAAGTTACAGCCCCCTGGCTTACAGATGACCTGTCCACAAACGGCTTTAGATCCAAGGCAGAGGACGAACACCACTGAGATCATCGGGCATTGACCCAGGCTGATTGACAGGGACACCGCGACTCCAGCATCATGGACTGGGGCAGCGAAGCAATTCCGTGAACTCTCTGATCCCCGAGGGGTGTGGTGGTGGGACAAGGCCACCAGGTTCATCACATTCCTTGGTAATCTTGCAATCTGAAAGTTCCTCCTAAGGTTTGCAGGAGGTAAGCAAGGCAGAATTAGAAGATATTCTATAGGCGTCCAGGGGTCACCAAAAGGCCCCCACTACAAGTCTCACTACAATCATTCAGACGACATCAATCCCTTGCGAGTGACACTGGTGACCCACACAGGTGCAGCGCACTTCGCAGCCGAGCATGCCAAAATCACAATGTGTTATGCAAGGCGCCGAACGCCGCCTCCCACCCATCCCCCACGAGGCTGTGTCTTGGCAGCCGTCTGCCGTGGTGTGTTGATTGAAATTAAGGCGAGGCACCCTGACGCCATGGCACCCCGGTGCCGGGCCATGCGACGCCCATCTCCATCTAGAGTGATGTTAAGTTCTCTTTTTGCACCTGCCGACTTCCAAGGTGCAAAGCAGAGCTGACGGCCCTGGGCCTCCCATTCCAAGTGTCATCGGTGGAAATGACCCCAGTGATCAGTATCTCTGCTGCCCGCCTCCCAAGCCCCAAAGGAACCCGTCCACAGGCCATTCCAAGTGTTTGTATCGATTCGCAGGATCACTGCGAGCAAGCTCCCATTGGCACATCTGATACGCAAATGTTGAAAAGACTGGCGCCAGGACAGAACCCCCAGGGGCAACCGCCCTGAACCGGTCGCCCTTCACGTGCACTGGCACTGCCCCACGCTATGTCCCTCCAGGACGAAAGAGGTCCGCCCGGATGAGCACATCACGAACCCGAACGAAGCCCGGCATCAGGGAAGACCCTGATCCAGCCCTAGGCAGTAGAGGCTCGACGCCAGACTTTCCTCATACGCAGCAGCTTAGACTATGAACAGGTCCATAACGCAGTATTTTTTGTTTTTTTTGGGGGGGGGGGGGTGCCGGGGCCTCTTTTTGGTTAAAGTGGACTTAACCCCCAAAATGCTCCCTTTTGAATATCTTATCAAAAAGTGGACTTCTTGTCACAATTTCCTTCCCTAAATTTTTGGACCCTTATTATATAAAATTCAGCAAAGTGGCCCTTTTGCCTGTTTTGTGGAATTTGCGTTCCCCGGGCTGGGTACGGGCCGTCTATGAGACTGTTCTGTATATCTCGATGTGTGTGGTAATACTACGCAACGTGATTGTTGGACGTATTGAGTGCCAAAAGTTGGCGAAGGATCCAAGACGGCGTGGGAGCTGTGGATCGGCCGGTTTCCTATGCTAGGAAAAGAACACCAATCAGCTAGAGTTTTTTTTTTTTTTGATGGGTTATATAGTCCCCCTTAAAAGGACCTCACCCCTATCAAAATTCTTGTTTTTCATTAATTTTTCCAACAGGAAACATAATTAAATTATCGCCCTAAAATTGAAACCAAAAGGCATGGTTTTTTTCAGGAGGACGCCGCGTACACTGTTGTCATTGTGATGGGAGAACCAAACAACAATTTTTGATCCAACCCATCTACTGTGAATAATAACTATCTGCTATGTCACGTCTGATACAGAGCATTTTTATTTATTTTTTTTTGTTATTCTTTCATTATTTTTAATCCCATATGATGGTTTGGGATTTTGATTGGGTATAAGTCCCCTTAATTGGTGCAAGCGGGTGAAGGCAAAGATTTTCTATATTTGCAATATAATGTCCTAAGATGTGAAAGAAATGAGGAACTCTGAATTTAATGAGGATTCTTTCTATTTTTGTATACTTATTTACTTGTATAGCTTGAATCATTATTTTTAAAGCTTAAAATATATATTAATGGTATTATTATTGGATTCCCAGTTAACTTAAGTACTATATTTAGTCTCTGTAAACCATTTGTTGAACACTTGCGGCTTCAACATTTCTGTAAATAAAAAATGGCGGCATTTTGTTGGGCGCCATTTTGAATTTTGAATACTGTTAACGTGGAAACTCCGTGGTTATGTGTTGAACATTATGGTTCCAAACATATATAAAAAATTCAAAAGGCCATTTTTGACGTGCCATCGTTGAATTTTGGAAATGCCACCAGGGGATTGTCGGCGGGGGCTTTTTGTCAGTGATAGCACACTGTTTTCCCGCACCTATACTAAAAATCAGCTTGTTTACCGAAAATATTTTCCACCTATTTGGCTATATGAGCTAATCCCCTGGTGCTCTAAATGTGATCATGTTTGTCCCATTTGTTGGTGTCATTTTCGGTTGACTATAATCGACAATCTAAAGTCCGAACTACTCCAAACCTCGAATTTAAACATATTAAGGACGTTATAATGCTAAGCATCTTACCGACTTCATTTACGAAGACGGTCTTGCCCGTATTACTGAGGTGAAATAGTTTCTTGGCGCAGTCTAACTCTAGTCGATTCGTCGCGTTGTAAACGTTCGCCCCCCTGGAGTTTTTTGACTATAAATGAAAATGAAAAATGAAAATGAAGAATTCAAATGCAACGTGCCACACCGGAATTATCTTGGAAGGACACTCCGGTCCATATTAACTCACGCACCTGCCACTAAATACAATTTTCATCATGTATGGAACGCCCCCCCCCCCCCCAAAAAAAACAATAGTATTTCAGGAAGCATAACATTGCTCACATAACATGAATTATACAGATTCCGCGCCTCATTAAACCTATTCTAAAAACATTACCAATTATTATTATATTTAAGGTAAATATATTGACAATTTGTTATTATACAAAATGGAAAATTGTGTGACAAAACATTAATGCATATTCAACAATGACAAATTATAAATAAACCAAAAACACAAAAACAGAAAAATATAAAAAACTTTAAAATTGTAACAATCCACAGAACGTATTAGTTCGTGGCCGTATGTAAAGGAAACTGGTTCTCGTGGGCCTTTCGTGTTTATTTTCTAATTTGTATTGGATTCATATACATTAATCACTTTAATCAAAAATCGACATGGTGCCAGTCTTTTTTGAGCATTTATAATATTTTAGTTATATGCAATTAATATTACGTCATTAAAAAAAATCGTATAACACGCTAAGTAACCATGAGGTTCACTGAAAAAGGTCGACTATATTCCTTTGACCATTACCAACGTTATCTGGCGTTTCCTCCTTGATAGCGTCTTCAAATTGAAGATGGCGGGCCAAAACGGCGCATGTTGAAGATAAAAAACCCTAAACTTAGCATATTAAATGTAATAATTGGGGGTTATACCATCCAAACTTTGTATATTAAGTGTAAGATTTATTCCTTGACCATTAGAAACTCGTGTCTGTCTTTTCCGTTTTGATAACAAGGGAATAAATCCCAGATGGCACAAACTGCTGCCGTTTCCGACTTTTCAAAAGCTGCTACAAATTAACCATATGTCTGTATTATATTAGTTATGTTCATCCAGAAATTGTTGTAAAGGTATACAATTGGGGGTATGATACATGTTTTATCACCATATTTTAAGATTAATATTACTTATTTGTTATCATCCCTTAAATTTGAAGATGTTGGTCATTGAAAACAGGTAATGGCAATTTGGTAGGTTAAAAGAACTTAAACGGAAGGAGTTTGCCATAAATTTTTCCATTTCATTATGTTTAACAAACCAAATATACTGAACATGATTTTCTAATGTCAAGGTATATTGTTTCATATTAAAATTCGTAGTAATTTTATGGTGATTTCTGGATAATATAACTAAATATAATCCAAATACATGTCAATTGTACATTTTAACGAATTTGAAGACGTCCCATATTGACTGCTCCTCTTGGAATTAAGGCAAGTTGATATTAAATATATGCCTGGCAATAGTTTACGATGCCTTTAAATAAAATAACATTGTTTCATCCACAACATTATTATATAAGTCAAAGTTGTATTTATTCACAAATTTGCCATTTTCATGGAACTTTTGGAGACATTTTAATACCCATCCTGGATCTGAGCAAGCTAAATCTTGATAAGAGTTTTTGGTGGCTCGTGAAAATATATGTGTTTCTCTTCCTCATATTAATGATTAGTTGCCCAATATGCCCGCATTTTTAATATTTTTTTCATTTTTGGACGCCATCTCGAATAAACCCCCTTGGGGCAACTTTTAAATTTTTAAATAAATTGTTTTTACATTTTGGACTGCGTTTTTTTTATAGAATGATAAAGAGGAAGCTATAAACGGTTGATTTATTGTGTATGGTGTATTAATTTTGAAATTTACAAAAACAAAAAAACTTAATTTTGCATGTAAAATGTAAACACACGCGAAAAAAGTGGCAACCATCATTTTTTTGTTCAATAATATCATAATTCACAAGTTCCCGCAGAGAACGTAAAATCACCATTCAAAGCCCACGGGAACAAACATGGCCACCGACTATATTGCACTAAGGCCATAAAAACAGTTTACTGGATCTGAACGAGGACTCAGAGGAACCGTCAAATCTAATTACTTGCACATAGGGAAAGATATATGAGGAATTAATGAAAAGGATTCCTACGAAAGTAGATAACAGTCAAAGAAACTAAACTGCTTTTAAATTGTAAGTGGGAGTACTCCTAATTTCGGTAGGGTTTTAATTCCAAGAGTGGAGAGATACTATAAAAATTTTAACCGAATATTTCTGTGTCTGCATTTGTTTAGGATGAGAGTGTGATTGTTGGAATTATCTTCAAATTGCTGTGGCGTGGATATTTATTACGCCGTAATAATGTTTCTGCTGCGGTGCATTTGTGTTGGGGGTGGTGGATTATCGTCCATTTTTAAGGTTGCGTGTTGATATCAGTGCAACAGTAACTCCGAAACAGTGAGGTTTATGACGACTTTCCCCCTTTGACCCGCTAACCTCGTCAATACTACATCAATAGGGCCTA
>JAMKCH010019932.1:0-95185 GCA_023653785.1 Ophioderma brevispina | reverse complement strand
TTTTAAAATGATAGGGAAATAAGAGTTTGCATTTTTAAATGACGTCACTTACGACATTATTTACCACCTTTTTATAGGTAACTGATTTTTCATAGTTGAGTATTCCTGCATTAAAAACAGTAAGCAATTAAAGAACGTAATATAACGGAAATATAATAAAACAAACGGTCACGTATAAATACTACAGTTTTTTTCAATGTGTAGTATTATTTTTTTAGTACTGCCACTGTTTATTACATTTTTCCCTGCTTCCAAATTGTAATTTTAATGTTTTTGTAAAATAGTTTTTAGCAGTACTTAGGCTCAACATTAAAAAGAAAATGTATCCCCTAACTTGCATTGGTTTTGGCCCAGGGTGGCCCGTTCAAGCCAACGGGCGTAACTCAAGTTACGACCTTTTGCCATACAGGCGTGCTTGCTTGAGCTCACCGGTCTGGTTCTCGCTTAGCCAGGGTAGGTGCAAGGTGGAGCTCAGAGCACTTTGATGGGGTTGGAGTGCCTGTGTAAGTCCGGAGCAGGAGATCGCCACTAGACTTGCATGAGGAGTGCCATTCAAGTCGGTAGGAGTGAAACAGAGAGGAGGAGCTTGAAGTACAAAGACAGGGTTGGAGTGCTGGCGTAAAAGAAGTCGGATAGGAGTCCCACTCGGAGTTGGTAAGAACCTAGTGAAAGCAGAGCGTCACTAGGATCGTTCCCCTCCTGGGAGTTTCCAAAATCTGGAAAAATGGGTTTCAAGCAATAAATTGCAAAAATTAGGGTTTTTTACCTATAGTCGTTAACCCTCTCACCGAAGGGGGGGGGGGTTACCACCCCCTTCCCCATGTTTTTTCCCCGGCTTGCTAAAACCCCCTTTTTTGGTGCCAAATTATTTCAATGTAATTGTCAATTGACTGTTCCGCTCATTTTTATAAAATCCAAACACACATCCACCAGGGTATAGATGTAAGATACAGGGTGATCCAAGTGATCGATAAGGGGGGGTGATAACCACCCCCCCCCCCCTCCGGAAGAGACGTACCAACCTTCCCTAACACAACACATAACATCACAGACACAGACCCTTGATTTTGGTACAATAGATAGCTAGGGTCCTCCTCTTCTCCATTGATACCAAAATGAGTACCAACAGCTATCTATAACTTCCCAGTGACGTCTAAAGTTCGCATGTCAGCAACTGCCATTTCCATAGACACCCACACACAGTGAAAATTGCAATTTTTCGCCAAAAGGTTACAAAATCAATTTTCATCGGTTTTTGACTCTACTTGATGGGAAATGAACTAGTTTTTACTCATAAAATGACAATCATTTAAAATAGCTATAGGGTTGTTTGAGTCCGCTAAAATTGGCGAAATATCATTGTCCACCCTATATTCAGTATTTTTTCTTCGTTACTTTTCCTCAACATGACGTTCCATGGTGACGTCATAATGGGGATGTTAGTACTTATGATTAGATGCCACAATGCGTTAATTTGTTTTTCCCCTCCTGGACGAAGAAACTGTAGCTATCCTTTGGTACCAACGTTTACAGGCATCGGGTGTTCAGTAACGAAAATTCACAGGGGGGTGGTAACCACCCCCCCTGTCGGGAGTTTTTTTACAAAAATGGCTCAGGTATACGAGGTTATCTTTTTAATTTAATGTTTTATTTTTTTTAACATATAGGCCTACGATTATATTTGTTTTGAAATTAAACTACTTAGTTTTTAACTTAGTTTCAACACTATCGTGCGCGGGCAATCTCCGGGAAAGATTAATAAATATATAATCATTATTTTAAGTTGGTTTTGTTTTTTTGTAGTTTAAATTTCAAACAATATAATCGGTATATTGATATGTTAAATATACAGTTCTGGTGCTATCGCTATGAAAGCGAAGGACACCTTTCGAACCTAACTATAGATGATATCTATCGCCTTTCTACCAACCCTGGCTGAATAGCTCAGTTGGTTAGAGCGTGGTGCATGTATTACCGAAGGTCGCCGTTCGATCCGGCCAAGCGCACACTGTTTTTTTTTTTTCAACACTACACTATCGTCTCTGGAATCTCCAGGGACGATTAATAAATATATACATCCTTGTCTACCTGGAGAACTAAGTAGTTTGTAAATTTTTCAAAAAATAAATATAATCGTATAATGTTAAATATACAGTTTCTTGGTGCTATCCGCTGGACGCGAAGGACATACCTTCGAACCTAACACCTATAGATATATCTATCGCTCTTCTAACTACCAACCCTGCTTTAATAGCTCAGGTGGTTAAGCGGCTGCAATTAATACTAGGTCGCCGGTTCGAATCCGGCCAAGCGCACATGGGTGTTTTTTTTTCACACCCAAAAAACAACTATCTGCGCATGGCAATCTCCAGGAACAAGAAAAAAAAAAAAATTAATAATATATACAACAAGTAAACTTTTTGTTGAATGTTTGTACAGCAACTTCAATAGTTGACAAATCATCCCAATAGTGGCAAAAATAATTTTCCCAAAATGTTCTAGACCACGGAATATTTGTTTAAATAAACTTACCCATCGTTATCCATCCTTTACATAACAGCCCTAAATTATTTTCATTAGTTTCAGTTTAAATTTAAGCCAAGTACTAGATCCCAATACGTGCAAAAATGCACGTTGGCTTTAGTTGAATTTTGCACAGCAACCTCAATAGGGGAAAACTTGAGCCCAATACGTGCAAAAAATAAAGTTTTCCAAACTGTTTTAGAAACCCCGGTAATTACTTACCTGTTACCTCTAGGTGCATACTAGAATTAATCTAGTTTCCTTAGTCTTCGATTTATTTCTTCAAATTAGTACCGTCGTACATCCTGCACGTATTAGGCTGGTGTATTGAAATTTTTGTACACAGTCTCAAAGTACAAACTTGGACCCGTACGTTTCAATTTAAACCTTCCAGATTTCAGTCCACTTTGGAAATCCTCAGTTTTCAGGGGGTGTGTTTTGTAATTGTAAGATCAGTCCTCATTGTATTAGATTTTGACTATATTATCTCTGTGGCACGTATTGGGCTGAAAAGGTTATGTTGGTGATAAAAGTGAATTGAGCCCACTACGTGCAATTTGCACGTACTGGACTTTTGCCTTATTGTTGGGCTCTTACATATGTGCAAGTGCCATGCTCTCATATCAAGTAGGAACACGATACACATAACTCGGAACACCACCTTTAACAAAAGCCGCTTTTTTACATAGGGATCTAACATAACCTTTTAGCCTAATTCACACAGATATTAATTGCAGTTTTTAAAGTTCAGATAATTAATAATAACTTCACACTGTTTTTATTTAAAGACACAGTAAAACTCTTTTTTTTTTACACTTACTTTCCACGGTATAAATGTATGAATGTCTGGAGATTTTGCAGATCACGATTACCACACCGAAAACGTGTTTGGTAACATACACAGTATAAGAATGTAGGCGACGAGATGAGACCACAATATTTATTTCCACACCAATCCTGCTGATCCAATTAGCATTGTACATATCGAGTGAGAAATGACTAGACGTTAAAAAAAACCCCTATATTTTGCATTTGAAGACGTGTGCTTAGAAGTACTTTTAAGAGTCCATTTTCGGGGAAAATGAGTTTTATACATGGTTGTAGAAGTTTTGCAAAAAAAATCTTTTCAGGGAGTTCTAATTTTTTGCGATGTCACCAATTTGAGCGCAAGAAGTGCGCAAGTCCACACGTTTATTTTAACCCGTAAGAATCCTAAAAAAGCGCCCATAAGAATCCAATATTTTGTGGATTTTTTTTTTGGGGGGTTGATATTATTATGATAAAATAGATCAACGTTATTTAGCAAATCATCCTTGCAAATGGAGTACTTTTATTTGGATGCATTCAAATGTAAATCGTGTACACTCTATATACGGTTCACTGTGAGCATTTATTAGCACGCAACTGTCCACAATACATCTATAAATCCCTTTTACCTATATTTTTTCTTTCGATATTTAGTGAACAACAACCATCCAAACATAGTGGGTAACAATTTGTTTTTTTTTTTTTATTGGGCCTGCTTTGGCATATTTTACTTGCATTTTACTCAAAAAAACCCCTACAAAGTCTATAGCGTCAATGTGTATTCAAGAAGTACTTAACCTCGTCTTTCCAAGCCTTTTTTTTGTAACACGGTTTAACACCACAGCCCCCCCCTCGCGAATTTTTTATAAAGCACCCGAGGATACTAGGGTCCTCCTCTTCCATTGATACCAAGAATAAGTACCAACATACCTAGTTGGCGTCATGACGTCACAAAATCCGCGAGTCGGCAAAAATAATTGGCATTTTCGACCGAAATATGCGAAAATCCAATTTTTGCGCTAAAAATCGCAGTAATAAATCGGATTTTCATTTCATGCGGTTTTCAGCTCTAAATTATGGCATTTTGGCTAGTTTTACATACTATATAGAGTTTAGAGAGCATACCTATCTGTTGCATAATATTTTCACAAATGCACCATAAAAATATCCTTGGGTGGCAACCACCCCACCCCACCCACCCTTGACGTTTGACGGCATATACCCTAACCCAGGTGAAAGTGCTAACCTTCCACTTTTTTGTCGCTAAAATGACGGAAAAGATGACAGAATGATTACCTAGAAGCGTTTTTACGAAAGTTTGTTAGCTTTTAGCGCACCGGAGCGAAGGGGGGGGGGACGAGGGTTAAGTCAATCAATTCAATGTAGCAGTCATGTTTGGCTTGCGAGCAATTTTGGGAATTAAATGCATTTGAGTCAATTGTCAAATTGTCATCCTTAACAACCTCGTTTCCAACCATGGACCAGTAAGAAAGAGAGCCTTCAACCCTTCACTCGCAAAAGCCAAGCACCCGATGTCTTTTGTTGTGCATACACGCGACGGCCCGTGATCCTATCTCTTTGCCGTGATCGTGCAGTAACATTTGTAAACTTCACCGGATGTTTGTGACCGTCGACCACCCCAGATTGTAGGGTCTGTTTGGGTAACACGTGTATACACTCCAGTTTCCATTGTTTTATTGAAAGTTGTGCCAACCAAATAGAGGGAATATCCTTCAGAAAATGCCTAAAACCGCAACCCAACTCCGCTTTTTCTATGTAAAGCTACGACTGCAGAAAATAAGTATTTGCATTTTGGTTGATGACCTTTACTTTTTTAAACAATCTTGAGAAAATGATTTGAAAATGTTCCGTTCCCCACTTCCGAGCTTCTTAAGATTTGGTGGTATGAACCAGTTCAGTGTACCTTTTCAACAAAATGCAATGTCTTTAATTTGGTGCCAAAGTTGCCATTCATCTAATTTTTTCATAGATTTTATTGGACTAAACCGATGGGATCAAAGAGAGAAAGATGCTTGCATAAGGAAATTTGTTACCATACTCGCGAAGTACTGATTTCTTAGCTGCTCAGTTAATGTTGTCTAATATACCTTTCAATACTCTGGGATATGTCAAGTGAAAATTGCACATTTGATGAAATGAATCACATTTTTCATGCACAATTTCTTGTTCCTAAATATCAGTGACCAGTAGATTACATCATGCAATCATTACTAATGGTATTACTGGACATTGGTTTCCGAAGTCGAAACTTCGAGCTGGCGCGACCCCTATTAAAATGTCCATTGTTTCATGGATCGTTGGTATTTACGCCAACTAAAACCTTTGTGATATCTAAAATACCCCTCTTTACATTTTCCCATGTAGGTTTTGAAAAATGATTTTTTTCCAATAAAAAAAATCGCTCGTATATCCTTTGTGTATCGAAGTTCGTAATGATAAGGCTTGTGCAGACTGGCTGAAGTCACGCACTTATGTTCGTTGGCTTCTGTTTCGGTATTGAAAATATAGCATTGTGAATAAAGATGGAAGATTCCATGATTGCTGAACATTCGTGTACATTTGTCTCAATAAATCTGGATTTATTTTCCATCTAGGCGTGTATGAATTAATTTGAAACATTTAAGGTCTATACTTTTGATTGCAACTCGAACTATGTGTCGCGGTTAGTTAATCGATGCCAAGTAGTCGCTTTGAAGTATGCACTTACTCAAACTCGCTGCCCTGCCCCCCTCCATCCGGATGCATCCCTGTGCCCCCTTCTCGTACATTCAATCAGTATGACGCACACTTCTAACCTCAACAATTTTGAAACTCTTTAAAGCGGCACTGGCACATTTTCACAAAATATGAAATTTCTTCAATTTGCTCTCAAATGATAGTCTAGGCCATTGGAAGGACAGAGATATTTTTACACATAAAAATAACATACCCCAAAACAGATAGGGACATTGATATGAGGATAAAGACATACAGGTTATTTGTAGGCCAACTTTTAAGTTTTCCATAACTTTAATCAACAAATGTGTATATTACATGAATATTTTTGACTCGTACTCACTGATAAAATCGTTCTGTTAACCCATAAGGAAGCTAATTTGGTCTTAATCATTTCGGGTGAGGGCTTTTGTATATAAAAGCCTTACAACCATGCAAAAATATCGATTTAAAAAAAAAAAATCTTGAGGGCGCACTATTTTTCAAATGTGCCAGTGTCTCTTTAAACGCTCTATTAAAAGGCCTCAATGAGTATACAGTGTTTACGTTGGACACATATGACTTTTAAAGTAAAACCATTTTTACTCAATAATGCATTGTGGCGTTCACTGGTAGCAATTATATAAAAGCACTCTGTCTTAGGCTATTATTGGATGGTTTTAAATAACTAAACTTTATCATTACCGTTAACTTAAATAATTGGTCTTAAATTGCGGACCCTCTCCTCGAAACACCTAGTAATTTACAATGCAAATGCCAGTAATGGATTCATTTTAAGTGAAACGAGACTTAAATAATGTCCTTGAAGAATACTTAAAATCGGCTGCATAAATAGCAACCGCAACCTATTAGAGAGTGTAATACTATTATGCGAAGGTGTCAAATAATTGCATTAAGGGTTAATTCGATCCGTCTATCGTAGCGTTGTTGTAAAAATCTAATCCAGGGCAGGCAGCAGAAACCATTAATTTTTACACTCTGGCCGGTTTGCAGCCATCATAGCGGGCCCCGCACAGGTCGTTCGTCAAACCTCTTAAGCTTTTATACATGTTATGTTATCATCTAAAGCGTGGACTAATGCCGATAGCGATCGATAAGAAAGAATTTCATAACAACGTAACGCGTGTGCATCTTTATAACTATTTTAACCTCACGGACCCGGCTTATGGATGACACGATAGATAACTAAGAACCACTTACATACAAAGAGGACGGGAAAATGGACTGCAAGCAAGTGTACCCCACAAGAATGGCAAAATACCCTAAATTTGTAAGGTTGTTAGGTGAACTGTGTATGTTATGATTCTTATTGTATTTCTAAAAGAAGGAGTTAAGCAGTTATCGGGGTGAACTTCGATGCCAGTTTAGACAACATTCTCAAAAATAAGTTGATAAATGTTTTGTATATCATATCACATTGTTACCCCGATCTCTAGTTTTCGGAAATATGTCAGTTCACTCAGTAAACACGGGAACAATCACAACTGCTTACCGAAATCTCACACTCGCACCATACTTGGTGGGGTGGTAAAAATAAGCAATCTTTATTAAAATGTTTAAAAAGACCGTGTAGGTAAATCCAGGCGGTCCACATAGTCAGAAATTGAACCAGGAATATTGTTTCTACGAAGAGTGTTGAAGATCAAGTTATGTTCCACGGATCCAAATGTAGATTTAAGATATAACTGGGGTACAATACGAACAAAACCATTAAACCGGATTTTAATACAGTTGTCATGGTAATAGTGAGTCGATCAATTAGGTGTTTTGAAACTTAATTCAAATTTGGAAAATCAAATTAAAATACGGCTTTATTCATGATTTTGTAGATCTATCTGTACTTCCATGTGCCAACCTGCATAACCATACGATGCTTTGTTTTGTACTATTATCATCTTAGTCTTAAACTGTGTGCATCGTCCTTTGACATGAATGCAATTTCTTACAAAAACAAGCATCTTCCCTGGACCCCTGATGTTCTGACAGTATTTTTGATCATGTTCTCTGCTTCTAATGCCCTAACCTCATTTGAGCCACAATCTGCCGCGTAAGTCGTTTGTGTCTCTAGCAGGTATCGCGTACGCTTTACTTTTGAGATGAAACCAAATGGGACAAAAGGTTCTGAGACCTCATGCAGGCGGGTGACACTGTGTACAAATGCCCATAGACGATTCGCAGACGTAGAAATAGCGCCACCATTTTCGATAAGCTACCTAATTATTTATGCAGTATGACGTAACCGGGAATGACGTAGCGGCACGGCGCCACTTACGGCCTGCGATCCATAAGCTACAGATTTCATGCGGTATGCCTCCACTTCGTTAATCGAGTGTCCTATCCCGATTTATTTAGGATCCCAGCCTCATGGTATTCATCCTCATGGGCTAGAACTAACGATTATCCTTACGTTAAAGAGTTTGCTTATCTGCCGATGAACTGTTGCTCCCTTCCTAGACACCATGCCCGCTTGAATGTTCCAATAACGTATGTTGAATTATTTCTGTAACTGTGAATATGAACTTCCTCGGCAATTATCTGAAGGACTGTATTCGTTCACCATTAAGATCCCTATTGCAAAATAGGGAAAATGTTGTGTAAAATCATACTGCCGACAGTTCTTAACGCTCGTCTACATGAGCCATTTTTTAACAACACACTCGAAGGGGAAAGTGTGGTTACCAGCTCCTTCGATTTCCCTCATTGCACATCCATCCGATTCCTATAAATTCGGCACCACAGGATTGCTTGTAGATTCTTATCAATTTGGTCTATAACATAATAACGGATGTTTAGTGGATTGCCGAGATTCACCGATTTGAACTGTAAATATAATATAAATATCTAGTAACAGCAATATTTATAAATTAATTTCATATTTTGCTTATGTCAGTTAAAATTTAAGATGAGAATATCTACTAACAAAAGTAGCGAAAGTCCTGGTGGGAAATCAAGTATACTTCTATGACAGAGGGTACAACATCCGTCACTCTGTAATACACCAACGTCTCTGTTATGCAACATACATCAAAATCGCCAAAATACTAATTAAGAATATTAAGTAATTAAGTACTTGCAAGCTTCGACAATTGGCATATTTGAAGACTCTGATATTTAGTACCATTTCCCTTAATTTCGTAAAAAATTATTTAAAAAAAAATAACATCCGTCACTATTTAATACACTGTGAGTAAAAGAAACACCTTACATTCAGAATAAAAACAAAATAATTAAAATAGTTAAGTTAGTTATTTTTGCTCACATGTTTGCTTTGGTTATAAAGAGAAATAAACGGGCTTTCAGAAAACGATTATTTTGTGCCATTTGGACTTTGGAGGGAGAAGTTATGCCTATTTTGCTGAGAGACTTAAACATCCTGTTTTAGCCGATTTTGAGCCGAACAACGATGTATCGTTTACATAGAGTAGCATGACATTCAGCAGTAATTTGAGTAAAACATTTAACACCAAATTATTGTTAAACAATAGAAGGTGGGAGAATAATTGAAGGATGATAAAAAATAATATACCGGGGATTACAAAAGAAAATGCTGAGTGAAAAAAAAATCAATTTCCCAAATAAGAAAGTCAAGATAGTTGGTGTACGTAAGACCACAGTTTACTTTGGTTCAGCAAGATTTCACGGTTTTAACCTACAACGAAACGAAACTTGGAAGCCAAAGTCAAACCTTAGAAGCTTTTGTATTCCGCTTGAAAAAAAAAACAGTGCGATATAGAATTTTAAGTTTTTACTTTTAATTTATTTACAGAAAACTTCAGCTGTAGTTCTTCTCGCAATTTACGGACGCTGAGTATACTGTATTTTGTGCAAAATAATTACCTTAGCGATGTAAAGCACACATCTCTGAGCAGTTTTCATGTTGTTCATGAGACATTGATATGGAGTGATTTTTCAATAACTGACTCTTTATGATTGAACAATGGTAATTTAATTTTGTTGAAGATATTTACTTATAATTATGTTACGCAATATACCACTTTATTCAAACTGATATGTTTTTTTTTCGAGAAGAAATCGATACCATCTGAAATTGCATGTATGAATTGTATTTGCTATAATGTGTTATGGTATACGTCGGTGTCAGTCTCTCCGCATTGTATGGCTAAAATCGGCCGAACAGAATCTGTAGGTATCTCCGCAAAATTGACATAGTTTCTGAACCCAAAGTACCAAAGACACCAAATAAAAATCTTCTGATAGCCTGTTTATCACAGTAAACAACCAAAGCAAACATTCAAGCAAAAATAACGCTTAACCTTTGAAGAAAAATCTTTCCTGATTGTAGGGTTTTTATTGATTCACACCGTACGCCCGACCCTTTAATAGTGTGCCATGAATACAGCAGTACATCCAATGTGTTGGAAATCGCTCACCAGAGGGGCGGAATGGACAAATTATTCTTCCTCTTATCGTATCCAATAACGGTAGTTATTATGATCCAGTCAGAGATGGCTACAATGCCTGGCTGCTTCACTGAATTCTGCAAGGCCCTTTTCCGGTGCAATGTTGCTCCAACAGTGGGTAAACTAAGAGATGTGCATTGGTTCATTGTCTTTTCCATAACCACCGTTGCTGTTCCAAAACCACAGATAGTCCTCTTTTTCCAGGTAGGCCCACTTCTGCAAGGGATCCTTAGATCGGCCGAATGGACAAATTATGTTAACTATGTAAATGCCATTGTAATTAGTGAAAAACAAATAACCTATAATAATCCCTCATATATCTGGCTTGCGTGGACAAATTGTCATGGGAATTGCGATTTGTACAAAAGAGCAAAGTTAATATTCTCCAATTAAAATTCACAGCTTAAGCAGGGTTTGGAGAAATTGGAGTTTATCCGCTTGCGCAGCTTGTTTGGGGATAAGCTGCATTTTTTTTTTTCTGAAACGCCAACATTATCACAGCACTAAACACTTTTTTATATATAAATATGACCATTTCTCATGATGTATCGCCAAATTCGCATGGAAATCGTCTATTCCTAACTTCTTAAAAATAGCAACGACATTCAAACCAAAAGAATAAATCTCGTAACATTTTACTTCCAGCATAATACTGTAGAAATGTAATCACGAGGACGGTTGGATGGTTGAAGAAGCGTTGGAAATTGCACTGATCTTGATAACAATTTCTGTACATGTGTATATTTCGCGGGTTTTTGATTACACAAACCTAACACCTAAGCAGATCAAATGCTGCCGAACCCGATATTACATTGCTACACCAGGCAATTGCGTTTGAAACGTTATTCTGATATCGATTTGTCAATTCAACATTTTCTAATTAATTACTATGTTTTTAAACGTTAAAAAGAAAGATAACTACAAGGTATTAAAATGTTGCATATGTCTAATTTGTTCAAAGAATAACAAACATGCAACTGCCGCCCTATGAAATAAAACATAAAACAAATACTTAATTTAAAAAAATACAATAAAGTATTGTCATTTTCAAAATACGTTCAAATTATACATACAATATCTTGTTAAATGTAAAATGAAGTTTGAAATTGAAAAGAAAAAAAAATACGAATTCAAAATAAAAAATGTCTATAGTATTCTGCATTGTGTGGTGCACATTTGTTTCCGCATTAGTACCCAATATCCTCGCCTAGAAAGTCATCTGGGACACTTTGTAGTTGGCGGACAAATCCGCTCAATTAAAAAAAAAAAAGAATCCCTAAAGTATCGGTGCTTGTCTTAATATGTAAACTGTAGTATCGAGACTTGTTTCGGTATATGTCCTAACCATATAACACAAAACAAGTTCAATACTGGTAAACCGAGCTTAATTGATTGATAAGCCACCAACTTCCAAGTAAATAATGCCGTTAGGTTGTACATTAACGTATACTTTAGATTATCACTGCCCTAAAATTAGGGTCTCTCTCTTAATATCTACATTGTACATGACAAGATGTATGCTCACCTGCAGCATGTGATATTAGTAATAAACCAATATTTAGCTCTCTTTAAAATTAAATATTGTTACATCATAAAATAAATTACCCTTTTGAAGTGGTGATGAATTGGTGCAATGGGACGCATCATAATGGTACATAAACGGTACTGACGCAAACACCATTTAAAGCTAACAAAGATCATATCATGATACTTATTTGGCTAACAATGTGTTTATGTTGACCTTTTGATAGTAATTTATTAGCACTAACAGTTGGTTGTTTTCGTAAATTCGTATGCAATTAATATTATTATTATTATGTAAGACCTATTTATGTAAGACCTGGTTTTATTTGATGCATGTCGTTTCTATTATATAGGGGAAATGGGCAGACCTTTTTATCATTCTTGGTATATAAAGAGTACAAAGAAGTGGAATCCATTGTAAAAGCAAGATGGATATTGATAAACCATGGCTAGGTCTTAACACAAACATTTCATATTAATAGATGTAATGGAAATGGAAGTGCTTGATCGTTTCATTATATGACATATATTATATGTGGAATGAAAAAAAAAAGTTAATATGTGTTCTAAAAGGTCCAGTCGCCCTATATTGAACACAAATTAACACAACCCCATTTTATTATGTCATATTTTGGTAGGTGGCAATTAAGTTCTGCCGTGTAACTTTCCCATTTGCTTTTTACAGTGTCCTGATGGGGATATTGCAAAAGCAAATGCAAAGTGATCGCTATCAGCATAATTATAAAGGGTTAACTGAATCTTATATTATTTTCTATCGTTTAGTAAAGACTTACAGAGTGGAGGGCGGGCTGTAGGGCGGTAGTAGTGACTTATCCACTCGCCTTTCATTTCACCAATGCGGCCCGGGTTCAATCCCCTGTGGAGCCTGTGTCGTACGTGAATTTGGTTGCCGATCCATACCCGTCCTCGCAGGTTTTCTCCGAGTACTTCGGTTTCCTCCTGCATATAAAATCGGACTTCTTCACACAATGCCTTCCTTGTCGTTTCTGGATATACTCGTTGTGTTGTAGCAGCCTAAGAGGCTCCACAGCGGCGCCCTGAGCACTTCGGTGGATTTGTCGCGCGTTATAAGAACTAAATATTATTATTAAATATATATTATAAACAATCATTATTACTCGTTTTAATTATTATTTGATTGACATTTCATTTGGGGGACAAGGATGGTTTCTAGGGACCCGTACTATTTTTCAAATTAACGGGATAATGGATTTTGAGATTTTTTTTTTAATGAAAGGTTTGTATTGAGTCGGAAAAAGTATATAGTTAGTCGTGAAACTGGCAAAATGCAGTTTGCGGGGCCCATGAGCCCCCCCCCCCCACACACACACTTAAGTGTTAAAAATAATAAAGCAAAACAATTAAAACGTGCATATGTTGTTACTATGCCTGTCCCCGCGTTGGTAACAGCAAACAATACCGTTCGACTGACGCTTATGAAATTACAATATGAGAGAAAATACACAAATAACCTTTGACCACATCTCCTGAAACTGTGTCTAGAAACCCCAAAACACACATCAACATATATAAATATATAAAAAGATAGCAATTTAATAAAACACATTTTCTTTGCAGTGAACATTCATTCCGAGGTGTTTCCCTGGTCGGCCCCGAGTGGACGTAACTAGTCTATAGGACCTTAGGCAAAACAGAACGGCGACAGGTAACACGAGCCTAGAGGAGATTCCCGGATGGGAAATGGGTCAATTAAGAATAATATCACATGCGAATCTCTTGGGCTAAGTATAAGCAGTGCGCGAAAAACAATCACATCAGTTGGAGGTTTATTAGTGAAGCAATGTCGTTTTAAAGAAGTGCCAAACGGGGAAAGTGGTAAATATGTCTGCTGTACATTATGCCCATCCTCACAAATTGAAAATAAGTATATTGCCCTAAAAGAAAAGACGGCTAGAATCTCGACTTTCTAAAAAAAGAACAAAATAACAGGAAAAAAACACACACACACAGCAGAATTGGATTTTTATAAAATCCAAAACGTGCATGACATCTTAAGTCATAACAGTAAATTTAAACATACATGTTTTTATTTTTTCGGAGAGCACTTTTGGGTCGTTGGTCCGATAAGGTTTCGGATTTCAATCCCCAAATGATGGTAGTCCCTAATCCACTTAGTTTAACAATATTGTGTACAGTGTAGGCAAACGCAGGTTCAAGGTTATCCTGGGGCAAACAGTTCAAAATGCTCAGATTCCTTCCACTACTTTTATATTTATCCGACAGTTTTGTAAATAGCTTTATTGAGTTCTTATTTTTATTACGAAAAACAGACATTACGGTTACGAGATAGCTAAGAAATTCATACAATGGCTATATTGGTTCATATCAAACCAAAATGGATGGATTTGGCCTTTACGTTTTTATCCGCCACCATAGCTTATGGGATTCAATGATATAAACACAAAATCAAAAGTAAGTTCTCCTCTAAAGAACACCCCATCTTCAAGGTACATCCACTTTTTAAAGATCAAACCCAGCAGAGGATATAGCTATATGGTTGTTAGGAATCAGTTTCGTGAAAAGTAGCGAAATTCGTGACTTAACGGCTGAATGAGCACAACATGAACCAAAAAGTACGCTTTTTAAAAAAATAACAAATCTGTGTTTGAAAGACTTGTCCATTATCGGACACTTTAATGACAGTTTAATAATGTGTGTAGCCATCACGTTTGTCAGTTACTTCTTGGCACTGTCGCCTCATGGAGTACAGCGAGCCTTCTTCCAACATATGGTATTAATGCCTGAAGATACAGCTGGCTTCAGTGCTTCAAACTGGTCGAGATGTTCAAGCGGGTCAGGTGAATTAGCGGGCCAAACCATCCTGTGAATGCCCTAATGCGTCAAGAACGCACTCACAACTCTTGCTCCATGTGGGCGGGCATTGTCATCCATTATTTGAAAGACGTCATTAATGGCAGCGGCGACTGGTGTGACATGTGGTTACAGGATTTCGTCCACGAATCTGTTGGCATTCAGGTGTCCATTCATCAGGGCGAGAGTTGTCTTGGTCGTTGCCTCCCAATACCTCTTGAATGGATGCATACCTTATTTCCTGACCGACAGTGGCGTACCGACCGGGGGGGGGGGGGGGGGGGGGGCAGGGGGGCAAGATGAAAAATGGCCGCTGTGCATTACACATGGGTCTCCATGTACTCTGAAAAAAGCTGCACAATGTGTTCTTCGTGAAAGAATTTCAACACCATCACCTTATTTTTCTGGATGCTGGAACACCCAAACTCAACATCTTTGGGTTGGATTGCTGTAATTTTGTCATCTGGCTGTGTTTTAAGTTACCAATCTTTGCTGCTATGCTGAGACCATCTAACAGAGTCAGTGGTGCCAAACTCTGCTACCTTCCAGAACTTCTATAACGAAGCACGATTTTCGTCTTGTAAACAGGTGGGCTCTTTCCTTTTTTAATGCAGTTATGGAGTCTTGTGTGTATCTTACCCTTCTGCTGATCATTTTTCAATGCAGTCAACATGGACATCGTCAGGAAATGGCAAATTTTCCAACTATATACTCTAGACTTAGACAAAGCCCTGGAAGTAAATTTCTTGGACCGATGTTATTGTATGCAATCCACACCTCTTGTTTTCAACCTTCCATACCTGCAGTCAACATTATTATACTCGCAAATGATGTTGAACAGAATCCTGGCCCGATTTCATCTTCAAATAGATCTACATGTACTGATAGAAATGATGGGGGATCACCTAGCTCCTTTCATAGTATTGATACTTCCATTAGCAGTTTAAACCACTCAAGTGCAAGCACCGTTAGTATGGGCATGCCTTGTCTGTTTGTGAACTCTCGTAGTATCAAAAATAAATTGATAGATTTCCCAGCTTATGCTTACAGCCATGGGTTTAAGATAGTTGGCATGGCTGAAACATGGTTGGCTGATCATGTACCTAGTAGTTGTGTTCTTCAGGATATGGTAATCCTTAGAAACGACCGAAACACACATGGTGGTGGCGTCTTATTAGCAATTGCCCCTGAACTTCAACCAATTCGTATTGAGCCATGCCACAATTTTCCTCAAAATGAGTCTCAATCTGTCTGGGCATCTGTTGTTATCGGCAAGAAAAGATGGCTGTGTGGCGTCTTCTACCGTCCGCGTAGAGATGACATGGAATCTCTTGATTGTCTTGAACAAATATTACTTAATATTCATCCTGAACATTATGTTGGTACATTGTTAATGGGCGATTTTAATGCTGATCAGTCTTTGTCAAATTTGAGTAACAAATATGTTATCCGCCTTGCTGAAATTACCGATTCTTTTGGCCTTCATCAACTGTTCTCGCAACAATCCCGATACCATCCTTGATCTTGTCTATACCACACATCCAGATCACATTGATAACATTACAGTTACCGAAAAATTAGCCTCGTCAGATCATTATATGGTTACATTTCACACAAAATGTCAAACCAAATGTGCACCCATCCCCCGCCGTAATATATATAGATACGCCAAAGCTGACCCCAAGAAACTCAATGAACTTATTCTGACTACAAACTGGGATAATGTTATCATTGACAATGATATTGATGCTACATGGAACGGCTTTGTTGATACATTCTTTGCTTGTGTGGACCAATCGATCCCCAGCACCACAAAGCATTCCAAAGCCAAACCTTGGATTACTCTTGAAATTAAAAAAAATAATTACAAAGAAACGCCAGGCTTTTTAGAAAGCCAAAGACCACTCCAGCGAATACCTCTGGCATAAATACAAAAAAATCCGAAATGCTGTCAAAATATGCTCTCAAAAAAGCCTACAGTGATCATTGGCAAAATATGATTACTAAAAATATGACATTTGAAAAAGTTTTGGTTTTGGAGTTTTGTCCAAATCTTTCCCGCTCACACCAAAATCTCTCCTTCATTGTCAACAAAAAACCACTGTACTTATTCATCAAAATTGCACAGGGGTTTTAATGAACCGTTTTGCTATTTTTTTTTACTCTACATATACAACTGTTGGACATTACCCTGGTCCCCTTAGTTAGATGTTTCCAAAGCTGTCTGATTTCAGTGTGACTACTGATTGGTGCTTAAGGAAATAAGGAGGTTTGTTCTCCCGACAAGCTTGTTTGGACCGACAATCTCGGGTCGTATGTTAAAACTGTGTGCGACTAATAGCTCCTATTAGCACTTAACATCTATTGCTGTAAAATGCTTGAAGCCACTGGTTTGTGATGAACTTAGACCTCATCTTCAGCAACTGTCCTGCGCTTTTTTGAAAATCAGCATGGTTTTACCAACCTGGAAAATCAGTTGCCCAGCTCTATGTGAAGCAACAACTGAATGGCTGGCAGCCCTTGATCGACGTTCAAATCCAACTGCACGTATTGATCTGATTTCAGTGGACTACAGTCGGGCATTTGATTCAATTTCTCATCATGTTCTCATCACTAAATTAAACAAAACGTATGGTATCTGTGGTTCCATGCTAAATTGGATAACTTCTTTCCTGACCTGTCGACATCAACGTGTTATGTTTCGTGGTTCCAGCTCAGAGTAGATCAATGTTTTATCGGGAGTCCCTCAAGGATCTGTGCTGGGGCCACTCTTGTTCCACATTTATGTTAACGATCTCAATCTTCATATGCATTCGTCTATCTACCAATATGCTGACGACACTTTCATCTTCAAGGAAGTCAGAAGTAGTACTGATTCTGTCGTACTTCAATCCGATCTTGATAAATTAAATTGGTGGTCAGACAATAATGCTCTTAAATTAAACCCTCTAAAGTGTCAAGTTATGTGCATTACACGGCGCAAAGTAAAGCCTATTCCTTCTTACTATGTAAATAATACCAAACTCGTAACAACTGACACTCTTCGCCTTTTAGGCGTGATCGTTGCTAGTGATTTGACCTGGAATTGTCATGTAAATGCAGTTGTCAAAAGGTGCAATAAGTTACTTGGTTTTATTAGGGTGGTTGCTGGGAAAAATAATCCAGCTGTTCTTCTGAAGCTCTACAGTCGCCTTATTTTTTTCATTTTTCCAGATGGAGTGTCAATATAAGACACACAGATGATCTTACTTTCAAACAAGATGTCACGCCAAAATCCGATGCCTACAAAAATAGCCTATTTGTTAGCTTCCCTGTTATCTGGTTAACTCTCCCTCGTCTCATTAGAATCTCACTCATTACTTGCAGTATTAGTTCTTTTAAAACTCTTCTAAGGGAACATTTTTAGAAAATCTAGTTTTTTTTATCAATATACTCACATAACACTCATTTACCTCACTTGCATGCACTGTACATTTACTTTCACACAGGCATTGTGACACATACACACAACAAAGATAGCTCCTACATACACACACATGCACACATACACACACACACAAACACACACACACACACACACACACTCACATACACACACACATTCATGTACATTTTTAGCATATTTTAATTTTGTACTATATCAACCTTTGGTCTTAATTATTTGTTTTTGCATAGTTTAGTTTATTTTTTGGAACTTTGTGCAATATTTTGATGTGTGCAATTATTTTGATGTATGAATTTCTCTGTTGTCTTGGGATCTTCTGAGTAGGGAGTGCTGCACCTTTGGTGACAGTGCTTTTTGTGCTTCTCAGCACTCCCTGGCAGCTCATAAGGTTTCATTTTTATCTCTATATATTTTTTTCATTACTGATCTTTGTATTGTTTATTGCTGTGTCTGCCAAATGAATGAATAAAATAAAAAAAATAAAATAAAAGTTGCCCCCTCTGGCTCGAAAAAGCGGGACGATATGGGCAAAAATGTGCATTTTTATCCCTCTTTTTCTTGAAATTTAAACCAATTTCAGGCCAAATTTGGGCCAGATTAAAGTAAATTTGGCAATTTTCACCCGCTACGCGTGCATTTTGTCAAATTCAGACTTAATTTGAGCAAATCACTGGGACGATTTACGAATGTTGCCCCCTCTGGATCGACTGCCTCGGTACGCCACTGCTGACCTTGGTGGGAATTTTAAATTGCATTCCATTGCATGTTGCATCACAGTGAAAATGGGCATGAAATCACTAGTGCAAATTTTTAAAGAATGACTCATTTTGTCTTTAATTTGTGCTCGTTTATCAGTTTAGGCAAGGATTTCTGTAATTCTCACAATACAGCTTCCGAACATCTAAAGGTACAGTGTATACTTTGCTAGGTTTCATTATGGATAACTTGTTACCCATGAAGTTTTGAGGGGTTTGTTCGAAGGGAACTTATTTTTGATTTTGTGTTTAGAAGATCACTATTGATCTCAGGTCTTAATAGGCAACGGGATTGACTCATGCTCATCCAGCTGTGAATAACTGAAATGATTACTACACAAGTAATAAAACAGCTGTTCTATATCCCTAACGTGACGTTTTTCCACTTTTCAAAAATCACGGAGCGGACCCTGCTATGTTTCTTTAAGAGATAAATTGTCCTTAGATCTAACAAGAATTTTCGCTACCTCCTTTGATCGTCAAGTTTGTAGTCATTTTCCAATAAGGACGTTAGGGGTATAATTCGAGCATTATTTCTTATAGCATAATGGTAAGAAATAGCAAATTAACGGCAAATAGTACGTCACTATTTTATACGATCACTCCTGGCCTTCACATTGGAGTTTGGACGCATTTAAATTGAAAGAGTATGACACTATTTACTACAATTAAGTGACAATAATAATGTTCACTCGGTTCGACTGTCAGTGTAGGGAGATAATACATATTTTCAACGCAATAAACCAAACACCAATTAAAACAAAGACAAAACAAAGAAGAGCCGTTGACAGACAAATATCAAAAAGGTTGGACGCTCGCGTGATGATTATTCTTGTTTGTTATTCCGCCACAAAATTTATTTCACAAAAAAAAAAAAAATACCGTATAGGCATTGTGATATGAGAGAATTAAGGGATTTTTATGAACTGCCGTCTTTTCGGTGCCACTGATGTTTACTTAAATATTGACCGTGGACTATTTTGGTGATCATATCTATTCTTGACTAGGAATCAAATTTCAACTGAACTTGTGATCGGCTTTATAGGACAATATCGCTATTCATATAAAGCATGTTGAGAATATTGATCCTTGTAAATCACGTTCCATTGAATTAACAACAAAATAGTACAGCAGTCCCCAATATAGCATAGCATTTTATTTTCCGATTAAAATAAACATATATTAAAAATTTAATTATGCAGTGAATAATAGAACAAGGAATGATATTTGTCAAGATGTATACGTTCATTGGTGTCACAGACCTGAGACCTGATGTGGAGGTCTATTTTTATTTTGTTATTACTATATGACTAATTTAGAATTAAGGCGAAATTCTCTTTTTTATGCACTTGATTTATTATTATTATTATTATCATTATTATTATTATTATTATTATTATTATTATTATTATTATTATTATTATTATTATTGTTATTATTATTATTATTATTATTAACCCTCGTCTACCGAAGGGGGGAGGTGGTTACCACCCCGGCTTGCTAAAACCCCCTTTTTGGTGCCAAATTATTTAATGTAATTGTCAATTGACATGTTTCGCTCCTTTTAATCCAAAAACAAACATCCACCGGGGTATAGGTAAGATACAGGGTGATCCCAAAGTGATGGAGGAGAGGAGTACCGACATGCCTAACACACCAGACAACACAGACACTTGATTTTGGTACCAATAGATAGCTATGGTCCTCCTCTTTCCATTGATACCAAAATGAGTACCAACATGCTTAGTATTACGTCACAATGACGTCATAAAGATCGCATGTCAGCAAAACTGCCATTTCCATAGACACACACAGTGAAAAATTCAATTTTTCGCCAAAAAGGTTATGAAAATCAGATTTTCATGCGGTTTTTGATTCTACTTGATGGGAAATGACTTGTTTTATATAATAACAGGAATTTAGAGGTATAATAAGGTGTTTGAGTCGCTAAAATTGCGAAATATCAATTTTCCACCCTATATTCAGTATTTTCGTACTTTCCTCAACATATGACGTCATGGTGACGTCATAATGGGGATGTTAGTACTTATTTTGGTACCAATGGAAAGAAGAAATTCTAAGCTATCCTTTGGTACCAAATTTACAAGAATCGGGTGTTCAGTAACGAAAATCACAGGGGGGTGGTATAACCCCCCCCCCCCTCGGGAGCTTTGTTACAAAAATGGCTCAGGTAGACGAGGGTTAAAACAAAACTAATACTAAACTGTGGGTACAATTAACTAAACTCTGGAAACAGAGCACGTTTAATCTGGGAACAGTTTAGTAATATGTGGCCACATATTTCTTAAACTGGTGTAACAGGTTATAATCGGTGGGACAAGATCATAAACTGTTTAAATAGGTTACTCTTCTGTGGGATTACAATTTGTGGGAACAGTTTATAAAATGTTATAAAATGTGGTAACAGATTATAATCTGTAGCAACAGATTAAGAAAGTTGAAACGAGGCAAATATGTATATGCGATTAAAAAGTACAACCCCCCCCCCGTATTTCTTGTCCTTCTTGCTGCTCTCCGTAGAATATAACTTAACACTCGTCTAACCAGGCTATTTTTGTAAAACCTATGAACTTGATTCGATGGGTCTCCTCTCTCCAGTGATACCAAAATAATTTACCAACATTCCCAACTAAATCAATAGGGAAATGTCAATTTAGGCTAAAAATTAACAAAATCCGAATTTGTGGCCGAAATAATTAAAACAATCATAAATTTAACTTCTGCTTAAGTTTCAGCTCAATAACATGAAACTTTTACTGATAAGAGCATTTTTATGATGTACCCAGCTTACACAGTAGAGGGGGGGGGGGTGGGGGTTCACCCCACACCTCAGTTTTGGCGGCTTACCGTGCCCCTAGGCAAGAAAAACTTAAGAGGGGGGGGAACAAAACCCATCCCTCGGTTAGAGGAGTGTTAAAAAGGCCTATATATTTTTGTTCTTTATTACATCCATAAGAATCACAAAAAGGTAACTAATGACGGTATAACTTTACTGCATGAACTCTATGGGCACTCACTTTATTTATGCTTGGCCTATCTTTCTATTTGAGAGGACAAAAAACATAAAAACTAAGCATATCATCTAAAAATACACGAAGTGCACCAGCATGCAGTACTCTTTGTTCAACCAGTTATTAAAGTAATGTATCCTCGGAGACAACAGATAACTTATTGTTTATAGGTAAGAATATTTCTCGTTTGAATTGCTCCCTAGTTGAAGAGGTAATGTACTATGGACCGTTGCCCTTACCTATACATTTCTCTACGATTACGTCTTAGAGAGATTATCATAATTACTTCACTGACGTCCTTATGGTGTAATTACCGCATATGCTAAAATGACTTATTCTGTATCAGAACCCACCTAACAAAAAAAAAAAATCACGGAGCGGACCTATGCCTTGGATTGTGGGAAATTGCTCATAGATCTGGCAGCATCTGACAACACGTGGATAATTTGTTGGGACAGTACACACAATTACGGAATAGAAACAGATTAAGTAAGATTAAGAATTAATTCTTGTCTCCGTAGAATATAACTAAACATAACACTCGTCTGACCAGGCTAATTTTTTTTTTTTTTGGTAAAACGTCTAAGGGCGGGGGATACAACTGCCCAATGGATATCCAGCGAATACCCTATGGACTTAATTCGATATCAATGAATAGTGATGGGTCTCCTCTATCCGGTGATAGCAAAATAATACAACATTCTCAAAACATTGCTTCTATGACGTCGTAGTGCACGGTGTCCTCCGGGAATTTGTGTACATAAGTACAAAACCTCATATGTGCATTTGACCTTCAAGAGCAAATCCCTCACATGCAGTAAAAACGGTAACATGACATGAGTAGTGAGCATATCAACTATTCTTTAGCGTATACTGTTGCTCACAAAGTTGGAATAAAATATTTTTACCACTTTTTATGGAATTATTCTTACAGTGTGAGTTATTTATGATACCTAGGGGTATATCGCCACACTACTTGAATGGTCAGTCTCTTCCGAACATATCACAATGAACTTAGTCCCCAAGTAACCTTTTACGAACAGTGTCCTTAGCCTGAAGGAACAAGGGATATTTGTGCAGCAATTAAGGATTTTGTTACAAGTTTGTAACTCAGTCCATTTGTACATATACACTTTTTTGGGTGATTCCAGCATGGAAATGTTTAATAGTCTGCTTTAAATGTCAATCGTCACATAGCATCGAGTAAATGGCCCTCCCTGGTAGGCAAACTGTCGCATAATGTTGTTTATGATTTCCAATGGGCAGAGCGTCCCTACTCATCGGTCAGAGCTTATCTACTCCTGTAGTGTTTGAGGAGATTGTCCCTGTAATGATGGCTCGTCCTAAGGCAATCCCAGCATCACAGCGTCCTGCGAGTTCGTGGCCCTCAATTACTGACCTCTCGATTGTGTCTGAGGATTTTGCAGACCGACTCTGAGATTTCCGGACGATATCAGCGACTCTGCTTGTTTTACCAACCCTTCCCGGTCGGCGTGCGAGTACTCTTCCGCGTATCGACAATGTCGTTTGAACGAGGCATAGCCTAGGAACCCTCTGTGTCCTTTTTGTTGTTAAGGGTAGCAACCAACTCTGAAAAAAATGGGCTGCGTGCACACGCGTGGAGCAGGGAAGGAACAACAACAGACTCTTAATATTGTATAGCTCCCCAACAAAGGCAATTGTTACGTAATTCATAATTATGCATGGATTCACTCACCTGGGTAGTGGGGACTCATTATTTAACCATTTACCTACTCTCGTTCAAATATAATACGTTTTAAATTGGGTCTGAAAAAAATCCAACTTATGAGAAAACATGTATATTCTTTTGGTGCTGTTATTTTCTACGAAGACTTGGTTTTTGTTGTCACAGGAGAATAAACTTTTTAAAAAAAATCGGAAACAACATAACATGGATATGTGATGTTGCCTCTATCTAGAGGCGTTTTACGGTATTGAACAGAAGCTATATTGGAATGTATGTGGCCTGAACTCAGCCGACTTATTAAGCAGAGGTTGTTCAAAACATTTCCAACACCAACATGATCTTACAGATTTAATAAAAAACGACAACATAGAGGGAGTCTACACTGTAGTAGATTAAACCATATGTCGTCTTTGATAGGGTTTCTTTACTGTACTGATTTCATTTTAGGTAGTTCACACCATTACTGCATTAAACACATTATTAGGCGCAATTCGCACAATTGGACAAACAATCCTTAGCAACATTGGAATTATATTCAATACTTCGCATCTGAATATAACAACCGTGTAATTTTTTTGCAAATCAACATAAATTGGCAAATTAATGACATGTTAAACTCAATACTTCCTACTGAAACTCCAGTTAAAGGAGTCAGCCTTACTTAAGAGTGTTAGCTGGATTACAACGTAGAGGATGTTAACAATCAACTAGGCAATGCACTCCGCATACATGAACGCGCACACATACGCACCACACATCACGCACACGCACATCACAACCACACACACCAACTGCTTTTGGTGACAATGCTTTTTTTTTTGTAAAAAATTGTGTATATTCATAAAATCTCATTTTTCATTCTTACTTTCGTTCTGAGCTTGTACTTGGTATTTTTGTTATTTGGCTGTTTCGGTCGGTCAAATGGACAGTACATAAATGAAAATAAATAAAACGTCGCTGATTTAACATTGTCAATACACACACTCAAATATCCACTCATTTCAACACACGCACACACACACCAAACCACACAAACTTCGCGCTTGCACCGACAGGTACAAAGCACACCTTCTGCACGCACGTAGCACTAACACACACACAATGCCACATACCAACCACAACATCGCGTAATCACACATAATGCCACAAACAAATTATACAAACGCTATTACATTCACAAATGCACTAGTTATTACAACTACCAACACGTTCGCACACACAACATCCCGGTGGGGGGGCACTTGTCAATGACAAGTGTGGTATCATACCGTGTCCAAGCAAAATCACAAAAATCACCCTAATACTTATTTTCGAAGCTTTAATTTTCACAGCCCTAAACCATGTATCGGCAGCGCAATTAGCTACCCTAAACAAGTACTTGATGGAATTTGCGCCCCTAAACAAGTATCAGTAGCGCAATTTTGCATACCCTAAACAAGTATTTGTCTTTCTCCCTACCCTAAGCAAGTAATTGATGCAATTATTACCCCTTTGTACGTAAAAACCCAAAACCATATTCTTTCATTGTATTTTTTGCACACAGAGGCTTGTCTGAGCTTGGTGTAATTCAGAAATATCTGGGGAAAGTTAATTTTTCAGCCAGGATATATCCGAGGAAAGGTATTTAAAAGGGAAATGCATTTTGAGCCAGGGGCGTATCCAACAATTCTCAGGACGGCGGCACGACTAGTCGATAAAAGTCGACGATATGGCTGCTGAGCGGCCATTGCGCTACATGCAAGCGGCGGGGGGGGGGTCTTCACTTTCCAAACGCACATTTTCATGCGAATTTGATAGAAATAATTTGAAATTTGTAAGTGATTCACTATAGCAAAATATAGGTATAATAAATGGGCTTATAAAAAGTAAAACAGACTTGATGGGTTAAAGTGTCACAGAGAATTCATATAGTAAGTGGCGCGGGAGGGGATGCCGCTCTCTCGCACGAAGCGCGGAACCCATACCAAGCAATGTTTGCTTTCCGAAACACATTTTCTCATGCAAATTTGATAAAAACAATTTGATATTTGTAAGTGGTTAACTTTAAAATGCATATAAGCCAATGATCTACAGTACAAACAGTAAAATATAGTTCATGCATGTAAGGTTTTATTTGAACTAATCATAAAAATAAAGGTGTTCATGGAGAGTTCGTAAGCGGCACGGGGTGGGTCGCGGAAACCTTGGGGTTTTTAATTTTCAATACATTTTCTATGGGTCTATAGGATCCGGGAGTATTCGCATTTAGAGAACGTTATTTTCGGCAATCATTTCCGCAGCGCAGTGATAAATCAGCATTTTCTCTGAAATTATGCACCCAAATTATGTCCCAAAGTTATTTTTAGCAAAATTATAAACCTAGAATTGACTGACATTTAAATAAATTATGAGTTTTAATAATGCTAAAACATTGTTCGTTTTATGGGTAAGTGATATAGAACAATTTTGGTATAGCGACATAATCAGGCAATCACAAAAGGAGTCGTCATTTCTCAATCTCAAACCAATAAGCCTGTACTAAAGAGCTCGTGTATGGTTTCTTTTAATACCGGAAAATGTTGGAAATTTAGGGATTTGAAAGCACAGGTTTGAAGGCAAGTACAGACTTCCGGAACAATTTTTAAAATTGGTGTTATGCTGAAATGAATATGGACCCTAAATGCGTAAATCCTCATTTAGAAATATAACCCTTTTTCTTGATTTTTGATTTTTAGACCCTTTTCACGTTACGTACGTAACGTGCCTGATCCTGAAAAAAACTACCCTTTTTACGTGAATTCTTGGACACGGATGATACCCCCCTTGTCTATGAAGACTGATCCCCCCCGGGACAAGCATACACACACACACCCAACCACCCCAAAAATAGAGTGCACCATCACGAGAATTAAGTCCGGAAGTATCTCCTTACCTTTTAATATAATCGACCGCTAGTAATAGGAGTGTATTAAAAAATGTTCTTAGTTGTTTTTCTATATATATGAACAGTTAAAATTTGGGATAAATTGTAATTGATTTTTGTAATGCATAATGTCTATGTGATTACCTACCCAGTGTTATGCTTTCCCTTTGTGCTTTACTTAGGATTATTCTTCTTAACATGACAACATATTAAATGCGACGATCGAGGTTAAATGTCCTAGATATTATTGGACTGTCAGACAATTTAGACAATCGATGTATGAGCGGCATTATTGAACAGCTCGTATTGACAAATTGACAACCCGCCTCTGCGTGGTACAGTTTTGTCAAGCTCTCACTAATTTTACTCAAATCGTATCTCCTGGACTATCCAATGTTAAATTCAGAAACGCGGCCTCTTCGGGTGTCACCACACGGGTGACCGAATTATTTGCATCCCATGACAAAACAATCGGTTTAAGAGCGAAAGTGGAAACAATTATTTTTTGGTAAGGTTTGACAAATCTACCAAAAAATGTTTCCACATTCGCATATTAATTTGTTTTGTCATGGGAGGCAATAAAGTTTCGTCACGTGTGTGACATCCCGAAGAATGGCCCAACAGTGATTGTGGAAAGGACAAATTGCCATTCTACTACAGTCAGGCATGTCACGAGATAGTAGTTCGTTGTAAAATCTACTTGCAAATGTAAATTGTATCGGGAATCGTACAATCGTCCCATTACTATCTATACAAATCCAAAATGGATGAGTAGCCTTTTATCAAGGCTTTGATTATTTATTCAATTTGTGTGAGTCCGCGTCCGCCCCTCTCTGGACAGCTCAAAGCTGAGTCGTAATCAAAAGAGCCCTTTTCGCAAATATTTCATTTTCTTGTTACTTATTGTTTTTCGGGATCTTTTCTTTTCTTCTCTGAAACTATACCGATCGTTGATTGTTTCAATGATGAAGTCATCGTTCGCTTAAAATAGTTCCCAGAATACGAGCTTATTTGACAACCCTGATCAATAACCATCAATTATGAGTTTTGTACGACATTCAAACAAAGTGAATACAGCCATGACAGCGAGACCCTGCATACGCAAGCTGGGAGATTAAATGGCGAACAAACACGCTTGCTGCTGTGAAAACGGCCCGTGAAAATCATGGTGGGAATTACAATGCATCGTGTAGTGATCCCGGTGGACGGTGTAGGATTATTCTAGCTAGCTGCACCTGTCTGAGTCCCGGTGCGGTGCTGAGTATATGATTGAGCGTCTTTGAAGCTACGGCTACGGTACTGATGTGATACGGTTTACTATAAATGTGAAGTTCAGTCATTGTAGGGATCCCCATGTTGTATTGTTACCTTAGTTTATTGCATCGTCTCATCCATGGTTTTTTCGCTTAATTTGCAGTATGTTGGACATTTTGCTTGCCTTGCTGTCAAATTTTGGCATGGTAAGTTGTCGAGTATTTCCTTGCCTATACTAGGACTAGGAGGTTTAAAGGAACCTTTCGTCGTTTTTTTGACATGAAATGCAAAAGATTGATAATGACTCCGTCAGTGACATGCCAGAAATTTTCAGTATGACGCCGTTGTCTATACTAGGAGGTGCGTGTCCCCTAAATTCTCGGCGTGATTTTGTGAACTACACTCATTTCTGGCTTGATTTTGGGATTTCGCCACAACTCCACCTTTTTGCGTTGCATGATGCGTACGCGGGTCAGTATTCATCATTTAATGACTGTTCAAAAATCACTTGTCATTCTGTGAGTGGCAATTTGACTGGTCACTGCAGTACTAATATTTTGATTAAAATGATATGCCCTATTCTAGTCTCAGATTCTGTGTTTGTGCAGGGAAGGTTGGAATAACTTTTACTGGGGACTTTTTATTTCTGCATAGCTGGGCTACAAACTATCCCATCTGCCATCTCACATAACGTACGTACTCACTCCGCAGCGGTCAAAATTCGTCGAAGTGAACTATTTTGCTTTGAATCTTATTCTAATTTAGTCCTTAGCTGCCCTACAGACCCGTAAAAAATACTTGCTCACTCAGAGGCTTTTAAGGTTGGTTTGAGTTCCATAGCATAGGACTTCAAACCCTGCAGGTGGAAAATTTTTTTTCCAAACCCCTGGCAAACTCTTGGTAGCAGGCATTTTTTTCAAAATGGCCGCCGGTGACCATTTGAAAACTAAATGTCACATTCGCCGGAATTAATCAGTCTAAAAAAACAAATAAGGTTCCTTTTTCAATCAATTCTGCCATTCCGATCCCGAAAGTTGGTTTTGTAAAATTTGAAACCTATTCCACAACACTCTAATTATGGTCCATAGATATTTTCAAACTGGCTGCCACTATAAATTAAATAACACAAATGCCCATAAATGTTTGTACCAAATTACTGTCAAAGTAAGTCAGAGATGTGTCCGATTTCATTAAATGCTGACATTTTCACGCACCGGAATGGTTTTAAAATTTAAAAAACCAGAGTAAACTCTAATGACTACCGTATATTTTCTAAATTGCTGCCGGCGGCCATCTTGGAAAACATAAAATGTCATTCCATGAATTATATCAGCTAAGAAGGTAAATGAGGCACATTTTCACTAATTCCCACATTTCCAACTCAATGGAAGGGTCTTAAATTCTTAATATTTACAAATTATTACAGTAAGACCGTTCATTTAACAAATGGCCGCTCCTCACCCATTTAGAAACATAAAATTTTATAATTCTGCACCAGATCAGGTAAGAAGGTAAATGAGGTTCATTTCAATTAATTCTGACATTTCCATCCCAATGTAATTTTTGAAATTCCGAAATTTAAGCAAACTCTAGATACACCATATAGTTTTAAAATGGCCGTCGGCAGCCATTTTGAACAACATATGCCCTAAATCCTTCACCAGGTCGGCTCCAAAGGGGACACCAAGTTTCTTTTTCTTTTTTTCATTCAAATTCTGGCATTTACAACCTAGTGAAATAGTTGATTAAAGAGTTACATTTTTATTTACCGTTAATTGTCATCATAAAACAAAATACATGATATAGAATTAAAATCAAATGATATAACACTATATAAATATATGAAACGGAACAGAAAGAAAAGAAACTGTGAATGGTGTTATTGTATTCCCTGACATTGCGTTAGGGTATATGTGTTTAATGTGTGTGTGTGGTGTGTTGTTGTTTTTTGCCATAAGAAGTTTATTTTCCCATTAAACGAGACCCAATCACATTACTTGTTATAAATTGATGTTGAGTTATTGAGACCTCGGGCTTTCCATACTCACTGGGCATGTACTCACTGGTGATGATGCCCTGAGCAAATTCGGGAAGAACATGGCATTCCATTATGTGTTTCCCCTTGAAGTAACCTTGGAGCTTTTGTCAGAATATTTGAAACTTATTGGCAGAATTCAACTAAAAAGGTGCAGGAATAAATTGGTTCGTTTTGGAATGGGGCGAGATATCCGAAACCTTGACCACCTCCGGATCGGAACCACATTTTAGGGACAATTCATTAGCCCCGCCGCCACCTACACTGAGTGCAATTCATGGGTCCCCCCAATTCAGTGGGATTTTTTTTCATTGTCCACGATGTCCTGAATCTCTATGATAATGGTCCTGTTTGTATCCAACAAGTTACGCTGCATGGTTCAGCGACATGGTGTCATGCTACCAGTTAGGGTCTGAAGTCCATTACCCTCCTGAAATACTTGCAAGGCAAGGATTTCAGGAGGTGAGGTGGGGGGGGGGGGCAACAGGCAAAGTGAAATTTTGAGGTGTAGTGAATTGTTTGGGTTGCAACCATCAACAGGTTTTGAGATTTTAAAACCAATTTTGGTCCAAATCAACTTGTTATTTGCCAACATTTGTGATTTTGGCCACAATCGGTCATTGTTCTGTCTTGCTGGTGGGAAACCTGGGGCAAAAAAAAATTAAAGGAAACCCCCCCCCCCCCCGGCACCGCTACTTCCCCTACGCGTCTAACCCCATATTTTCCCCCGTTTTAACTGTTTTCCCCATTTTAATACTTTGAGAAATCAAGTGATCAAATGTAACTTATAAGTTTACTTTAACTTAAAAGTTGAAGTTTTCATGAATTGGTAGAAGCATATGCATTTAAAGTGTTTTAGCCAATCTAACCACATTTAACCCTATATTAATGGGGCCATTTTCCCTTGTCCAGCAAAAAAAAAATATGCTCAGATCCATGGGTTCAACAGTATCTCCCGAGTTAAATTTACGTTTTCTGCTTATTGATTTTGGGATTGAAATCGATTTTTGTTTAAGACAATTCAAGCAAGCAACTTAAAACCAAAATAATTGTTTTCTATCGTTAAAATAAATTAAAGCGACACGGGGGGGCCCGGAACTTTATCAAACAAATGCATATATAACATGAATATATAGACTCGTACTCGTACTCATTAAAACCCAAAGGTCCAGACCGGCCAAACAAGATACAGTGGGAATCAAATCGGCAGTGTTTTCTTGTATTAACGCCATTTCCGTCCTTTGCTGAAAAACATTCAGGAGTCAATTTATTATAAAATCGTTGCTGTTTACCCATAAGGGCGGCTGATTTGGTCTTATTATTTCAGGTGATGGCTAATGTATACAACTTTACGATCAAATCCTGTGTGCAAACCGTGTAATACCATACTCGTCATTGTATGATTCGAATGAACTACATACAAAATATATCAGAAATACACTGTGAGTAGCTTAGAATATCTTCCGTTAGAAAAGTCATAAATATCGTAGACTTTTCTTTCTAAACATAGATGACTTCTTCGTCTGAGCAAGATTAAGAACACCCCAAAACTTGTATTGTGATTTCTAACTACAATTCCCAAGCATTCAACGCACTATTGAAGTGATGATATGGTAATCAACATAGTGCATGTTTCCACCGTGTTATTTATGTGGGATATAAAGAAAAAGCTAAGTTTAGTGAGTGAACAAAGTTAATATGGCTCTAAGTACGGCTGTTGTGAATTTCTGATGATCCTTGAAAACCACATCTGATATACTTTATTACTTTATAATATTGGGAATTTCATTATAAAAATGTCAACTTTTGTAACTAGAACACTAGATTGAAATGCCAGAATCAAGTGAAAGTTGACCCAACATTTACTTTGGTAGTTGATCTGGGTCCCGCAATAAATGCTTTATCTATTTTAAAGATGCTTGCTCTGCAGCCCATTTTGCAAATATATGGCCGTAATTGGAGTTTGGCAAATTTTCAAAATTTTAAAATCATCCATTGGTCTAAAATGGGAGCAATGTAGTGAAAATGAGAATCATTTGCCTTTACATTTGATTTATTGCGCAGAATTTTGACATTTCAGATGTCCGCCGCAGCCATTTAGAAAATATATGGCCGTCATACGAGTTTACTCTGGCTTTTAAATTTCAAACCATTCCATTGGTTGAAAATGCAGAATTGAATGAAATTGACACCTCACTTACCATTTCAGTGAATTTGGTCCCAAATTTATGGCATTTGTATTTTTCATAATCTCTGCTGGCGCCATTTTGAAAAATGTATGGCCCATAATTAGAGTTTGTGAAGATTTTGAATTTTTAAAACCACTTTCCAGTGGATTGGAAATATCAGAATTAAGTGAAAACGACCACCTCATTTGCTTTTTTAGGCTGATATACTTCCCTGAAAGTGACATTTTATGTTTTTACAAATAGCCGCGCGGCAGCCCTTTTGAATAAATGGCTGTACCAAGAGTTTGCCAGGATTTGGAATTTTCCACCTTGTAGGGTTTTAAAGTCCTATGCATATAACTCAAATCAACATTAAAATTCTATGACGGAGCAAGTGGTATACAGGGCTGTAGGGCAGCTCAAGGACTAAATCAGGCCGTGCAACAATCGATATGGTAATTTTTGACGGGCGACTCATCGATATTGGCAGTATCTGGGTGTCATCGAGAAATTGGGCGGTGCTTACGATGACGACATACGTTGATTGACACATTATGCTTGCACAGGGTAATACCAATTTGCCGCGCAAAGACGCCTCGCTCCGCTCGGCCTCACGCCTCCGGCGATCGACACGCGCGCCTTCGTCGCGCTCGCGTTTGGTGGATAAAAAGCGAGGCGTCTTTGACAACGACAGGGAAAGATAACAGGTGGCGGACAAACAGATATACCAATGTTGACTTTAACGAAACCAAGAAAAGAAGTAGAAGAAGGAGGGGAGGAGGAGGGAGGAAGAAGAAGAAGCTAAAAGAAATACACACAGAAGAATTTGGTAGAACATGTTTTGTAATTTTGATGCTTTTGCGTATAATGCTAACAGTTTTGGCAAGTAATCTATCCATTAACTTTCAAGAATAAATATTAATATTCATCACAAGAGAAAATAAGAAAACATTAAAAAAAGGAAAAAAAATAAAAAAAATAAAAAAAATAAACGTTTTTTTTTTTTTTTTTTTTTTTTTAGTATAATGCTAACCGTCAATAGTAATCGCAAGAACTTCCTAAACCAGTAAAGAGCAAAATAATGAAATATTTTCCAAATCTTAAATTTCTGAGGCGGCTTAAATGTGAGAACGCAGGCGGGTGACGCGAAAGTAATAATTCAATTTGCTGCGCCTTACATTGTTTTTATCAAAAAATATGTTACATACGAGTGAGTTGTACTTTTGTTTCGGCTTATCTAAGAATTGCGGTACAGTTCGCACGGCTTGTGGTTGACAAGTTTCCACCTGCGCCTTTTAAATGCGCATAAAATATAGTAACACTTTGCTTCAGATACCACCGCGTATCTCATTTCGCATAAAAAAGAAAAAAAAACACGAAGAAGACCGCTACCTTCGATAAATAAAACACACGGAAGCGTGGCCGAAGCGTTGTTTGTTTTTTTGCGTCGACGGAAGGAAAGGACGTGAATTCTTTATTCACGCAATATACACATTTCATTATAATAATCAATATAGTGTTCACGGTCACATTTAAGATGGTGTTATCTCAGAATGTGTTATTATCCCAAATAACCAGGTCAATCTTATCAAATAAAATAAATCATTGTAAACGTTTTCACAGTAGTTTCTAAAAAAAAATGAAAAATAACAAATCAAACAAATCAACAAAAAAGAAGCCAAACTAAGAGAAACAAATAAAGTAGGAGCACTTCATGTCATGCGGTTAATTCAAATGGCACATACTTTCTTCAGTGTAGAGCCTCTTTATGTAGCACTGAGTTACACTAGTCACTTCCAGTAAATTGTGCTCTCAGGCATGATGGCCTGGGCTTATCGTGTTTGGCAAGACAGAGGAAACGACTTCATGCCCGAAGAACAGACTGAAGGGTGCGGAAACGCCATAAATACAGCGCAGAGTATTGATCCTGAACAACCTGGATGGAAGAAATAAACACGTCAGAGGGCACGAAGGCCCGCTAGGTAAAAACAATACTTATGGATTAAGGTTCAACTTGTTTTTGAAATTCTACAACTTTATGACATAAAGCCGAGTCGCATGACAGGAGTGATTTCCTCTTGTGCAGTATAGTCTGGGTTTTGTTATTGGTTAAAAACCACGACCTTTTTAAAGTAAATTCTAGCAGATGCCAATGACAATGGAAATCACCAATTTTTGCCTCATTTCTACTTTTCTAAAACATACCCAAGTGAACACAATGCTCCAGACTTCAATGAAATTATATGTTTGAAACCTTATGTGTTCGAACCCTGATTTGTGCACATTTTGAACGCCAACGTAATAAAAAAATGCCTTACGAATTTGAGAGGGAAAATTCATCGCTATGGAAAAGAAATCATGCTTTCGATTTCAACCTTGGGACATGTGTAAATCAATGGCTGTTAAACCGCAGTGGCCTTCTTCTGTTGAACGTGTATGTACCACGTTTCAGATCATTGAATTAGGATCCGACATACGAAACCTCTAACATTCGGTTATACATTGTTTGCAGAGGGAGTTTTCAAAATAACCAAACTAGATTGCATTCGGTTAATTGACTTCGTTTTGCCATCAACTTACTCTTTTCGTTACGGATTTTTTTACTGATTTTGTTTTGGTAACTATATTCGTTCGTTTCATATTTATGACGACATGAAGACATGAAGACAATGCCTATGCTATTGGTAAATATGACGATAAGTGTGACGACGAGGATGACGATGACAATGACGACAACGACGACAGATGATGATGGTGATGATGATGATGATGATGATGGTGATGATGATGATGGATGATGAATCTTATTTATATTATCATTTGGTCTTGTCTTATGACCTCCAAAAGGTGATATAAGTTTTCATTTAAAAATTCCCTCTGAAAAGTGTTTTTCTTGGGCATGTTGGGGGTCCTTGGACCTCCCTTTGGCAACAACGTAATTGAAAACACTTTAGGCACTTAGATGCAAAGTCCACGGAGAGAGAGAGAGAGAGAGAGAGGGGGGGTACCCAGTCGAAGGAGTTTTCGTTCTGATATACCTACCTAGCACAAATACAGGTCTCTTATAGGGCCCTTCAAAGCCTCTGCAGTTGCAAAATTGAATTTAAATCGATATTTTGACTCTTTTAACCCTTTATGTGAAAATTGACTTGAAGTAACAATATTAAACGTTTTCTTTATTTGGCTGACAGGTTTTCTATCGAATAACAAAATCATATTAACTTTTATATAACGAAATGCTATATTGTTATTAAAACAAAACAGAATAACAAATAACAAAATCGCTCACAATGAGTCAGCATCCCACTCAACATTTTTATTTTTTAACCATGCATGCAGAGATTCCACTAATGTTTTCCCTCCCGTGCGCCCTTATTATGGTTGTGTGCTTTTCATATCATACCATACTGGCCTATCGGAGTGCAATTTATACGTGTTTTTCATAGGGCCTTCCTTATTTGAAAACGTATCCTTGGGGCGAGAGCAATATCAAAATACTGTCTCTGGAATTGAAAAGCTGACCTGCGATATGATAGTTTTCGGATTCTGGAGTATTTAATGAGGCGACCGTAAACCTGTCGATTGTAATTACCCAAGATAAATCATCTCTGGGCAATCCGTGTCCACTGCGTGTTTACTCCATGCATATTTATCTCTATTTAGGTGACTATTGGATTTTTTTCTTAAATATGACATGAATTTGTGAGTACCTGTTTGTCTGGGTTGTAGCTAAACGAGAGATTTGATGATCGTATTCGTACAGTCTTTGTAGGGCCCCGATATTGAACATGGATTGCTTCATGGCTTAACAGGTTGGCTATATCGCGGTATTGAAACAGGAGCCAATTCAAACGTGCCGAGCTAAGGAATTAAACATTGAATGTGATGTAATTAAACCGATTGGATAACGCACAACCGATGTAGGCAGCCACATATCAATTTATTGTGCCCTTTCCAATAGTTTGACTTCAACATGTTTTGACAGGCGACAATGCACTTTCTTATTTTGTAACATTAAACCTATCGTTTTGTGCATTGAGGCGTACCTTTCATTTTTGCTCTAACAATTTACAACCAGATATCTCTGTCAATACCCATGAAGCAGTTTGAAGCCCTGTTTAGGTGTTTGCATGGACGATTTGGAGTACAGTAGTTGTGTGCACACTCGTTGTTTACGTGTTTGGCGTGAACGGATGAATACAAAAAAAAAAAAAACACGGAGAGAGAGAGAGAGAGAGAGAGAGAGGAAGAGAAGGTTTAGCAACGATCCTTCTACGATAAGATGATCGATTCGAAGATATTTAATCAATTATCAAAGTGGTCTTGCGCATCACCTTTAATCTTGTCTTAAATCTTACCTTGACCATTTTGTTCAATGGAATAAACGCAGAGGGAAAGGGCTTTTAAAATACTACGTTCGCCACAGACGCATTCTGAAATAGTGTATCTCTTGAAAGTTTCGAAAGAGCAATATATCATTTCCTCTTAATTTGAAATGTGTTTGGAAATTTGTCCTTCCGCTCCATTTCAATATTTCTATATACGGTTGCTTTCGGCAGCGAGCTTCATTAGAAGGACACAAATAACGATTTCTCATATTTTGAAAGTAGTGCGGCAATTACGTTTCACGAATTGAAAAGAAAATGCAATGATGGAGAAAAAATAAGCGAAGGTGAGAAAGAAATAGAGATACTTTGGAACTTACAAATATCACACGCAAAAACTGTAATACATCACATTTCCTATACAGACACATTATTCCAATACAAACTCATGTCTTCTGTGTGTATGTTTCCATATCCATGTGCGATCTCTGAGGTTTCCGGAAAATGTTTAGCCTTATAAGTACAATGTTATTATTCTTATTATTCTTATTATTATTTTTGTTGAGGTATTTTCTGATATCTGGACACCTTAAATATGTCTAACATCTAAATATAGATGCAATGTGTTTAGGTATTTAATGCCATGTGTTTAGCAACTTTACATGCACCACGTTTCTTAACATTGTTTTACAGTGCGCGCGCACACACCCACACCCACACATAGACACGCACACACAAACACATAGGAACGCACACACACACACACACAATCGCGCGCGCAAGAGAGAACAACATTATAGTTTTAATCAAATACCGTATAATAAATGAACCGAGAAGAATTGACACATTAATGTCTGGTAATCGTTCATAAAATCAACATGTTTAATGAGGCATATATCTTTCGGCACAAAGGTATACATAAAATTTATAGAAATCAATATGAATGCTCTATGTATCTTATTGGCAATACTTAGAACAACCCAACAAGGAGCATATGGAACTGCACATTTACCGGATAATGAGAGTTTTATACGTGGCACATATCAATACCACCTTCAATGTGAGTACACCCGCGGGACTGTCTACTATAGACAGTGTTGTAGGTTTATTTGTTTTCATTTAGAATTTATTAAAAATTTAGAATCGCTGGACAATTAAGCGCCGTATGTAAATACCCTGTGAACAAAACATATTTGTAATGCATGCAGGAAGGTTGCTTCGACATAATTATTTTAATGCCCATTGCGGAGCTTACAAGAGAGATTATGTAAGCAAGGCATAATAGCTTTTACACCAAAAGCATATTCATACGGGGCGCTTTGGTACTACTAAACCACGGCATTCCAGGTTGTTCCAAATTGTCAAATTGAATTGAGCGAGATTGACGATTTAAAACTGACACTTAAGACATCAGTGAAGAAATATTACCACAAGAATGCTCTCCGCCTCATCAAAAAAATAAAAATAACTACAACGATTTGGAATTCCTAAGAGGGTGTTACTTTTATGTTTTGTTTATTATATTTTTTTGTTATATTGTTATTAATGTATGTGTATAAACTAAAGTTATTCACTTTTATTTATTTGTCAAGTTATCCGTGGTCCAGCTTGTTTTGTTTTTCTTGTTTTTGTTTTTGTTTTTTTCTAAAAAGAATGGAATGATCAGAAGAGAAGACTTGCTAATATGTTGTTTCACTGAGTCGGTTGAAGTGTCATTTTTTCTTAATAAAATTACCAGGCTAACTTTTTGTAAAAATAATAAATTAGATATTTGAAATTAATTAACATCAAAACAAACGGGGGAAAAGGAATAGTTTACTTGACAGATATTGATCAATTTATTGATTTGAAACTTAGGCACTTCTTTCGCAACATTGAAGCCATAGTCTTTTACAGGGATTTGTTTTTTGGGTAACTTACAATGTAAAAAATTGCAAACAATAATGCCCCTATTAAAAGCCGAATTTGTGATAAAATCATGTGGATGATTTACTGTCAGTTAAAAATGTCAATGAAAATTGTAGATGAATGAAAAGGAAGTACCAAATCTGTTGTGGGTTCTTGTGCTCCGTTATCATCAGAATTTGTACTTCATGTGAACATGGGGAACTTCTCGCACTCACATTGGACTCACTATAGACTACACCCAACGTGCAATTGCAAGGTACCCCCAATAAAGACATTCCGTTTGACAGGAAGATTTGCTAAATAACATTGATTTAGTTACATATTATCATCACCACACAAATCCACACACAAATATTGTTCGTTGAGGGCGCTGTTATGGATTTTGTTGGGTGGCAATGTGTGGGCATAGGTACTTCGTTGGGCTCACATTTGGGGCAAACAGTTGGTGGTACACAATCAGACCCCTGTATAAATGTGTTTTTTTGCAACTTCAAATTAAAAAAAAAAACTTATACACTCATGATAATAATTGTGTACCCCCGAATATATCTAAAAAAAACCATGAATCTCCTTTGGATCATAATTTTTGGTACATTTTCATGACAAGGATTGTCTATTCGCACATTATATAAAAAAAAATACGAGGCAGGAAAAAAGGTATAAAGTTAGTCGTTAAAAAACAAGCGCAAATGACCCGATGAACCACTACAAAAAAATAAAACCAAATATTTAAACGTCGTTGCCGATGTTGTCTCGACAATCAATAATGATTCGACTGACGTTTAGTTAAAATTACAATTATTGGAGAAAATGTGCACCCAAATAACCTTTGACCACATCTCCTGAAACTGTGTCTAGAAACCCCCACACCAGATGATAGGGATCGTACCAAAACACACATGCAAACCCTCGACAATTGACATCAACATCTATATAAAAATTAAATAAAAACAACATTTTCTTTTGCAGTGAACAGTTCATATTCCGATTTTTTCCCTGGTCGGGGGGGGGGCCCGCGTTGGACGAAACTAGTCTTATAGGACCTAGGCAAAACTGAACGGCGACAGTACCACGACCGAGAGTAGATTTTCCTAGGAAATGGGTCATAAGAATATATCACATGCGAATCTCTGGGCTAAGTACAGCAAGTGCGCGAAAACAGCATAACGTACTCCTACTGTCTTCAGGGTTCAGTTTGAGGTTTATGTAGTGAAGACAATTTCGTTTTAAAAGAAGTGCCAAACGGAAAAAATGTAAAGAGAAGAGGACGATAAATTTTCATAGACTCGGTGATGATTTGCATATTTGCTAAAAAAACAAATTCAAAAATCAAACAAACAAAACAGCAGAAAATTTGATTTTTTTTATAAATACTTCAACACACGTGAATGTCCAAAACGTGCACTACATTTTAATGAATCAAATTTAAACATTCATCATTAATCAGATCATAAACGGGTTATTAATTTGAAATGACATTTGGCCCAGAGTTTTTTGATCACAACATGGTCTTCATTCCTTTTTTTGTTTTTTTTGTTTTGTTGTTCGGATAGCTTTGTTGGGTCGCTTGGTCCGTTAAGGTTTTGGATTTCACTCCCCATTAATGATGGTAGTCCCTAATCTACTTAGTTAATCAATATTGTTGTACAGGGAAACGCATGTTTAAGTTATCCCGGGCAAAACGGTTCAAAATACTGCTTTTAGTCTTTCCTACTTTTCTCTTTATCCGCTGTTTATAAATGACTTATGAGTTTCTTATTTTATTAAGAAAAACAAGGGACATTACGGTTACGGTTATAAATTCATATAATGGCTATATTGGTTTATATCAGACCAAATCGATGGTTTTGGCCTTTACGTTTTTATCCACACTGCCACAGTAGCTTCTGGGATTCAATGATATAGAAGATAAGATTGATCTCAGGTCGTCAACTTAATCGGTCAACGGGATTGACTCGGGTCCTAATCCACCTTTGAATAGCAACACATTACGAAATGATAACTAACAAAAGTTATAAACATAGTGTTGTTATATCCCTAACGTGGACGTTTTTCACTTTTTTTTAAAATCACGGAGTGAGACCCTGCTTTGTTTCTTTTCTACTTGTTCCTAGATCTAACAAGATTTTCGGTACCTCCTTGATCGTCAGTTTGTAGGCATTTCCGATAAGGACGGTAGGGGGGTATAATTCGATCATATTTCTTATCATAATGGTAAGAAATCAGACAAATTAACGCCAAATAGTAAGTCACTATTTTTGAGACGATCACTCCTGCCCATCTCACCAACAGAAGTTGGGTTAGGAAACGCACATTGAAGTTTGGACGCATGTTTTAAATTGAAAGAGTAATAAACTATTTACTACATTAAGTGACAAATATAATGGGCACTCGGTTCGACTGTCAGGTAGGGTGTGATAAATACATATTTTCAAACGCAAGAAAACCAAACACCAATAAATAAAGACAAAGCAAAGAAGAGCCTGTGACAGACAAATATAAAAAGGTTGGACGCTCGCGTTGATGATTTATTCTTTGTTGTTATTCCGCCACAAAGATATTTCACACACACAAAAAAAAAATAACTAAATACCGATAGGCATGGATATGAGAGTTATTAAGGGGCTTTTTATGAACTGCCGTCTTTTCGGTGCCATGATGTTTACTTTAGTATGAACGGGGGGATCTATTTGTATCATATCTCAGCTTGACTGGGACTCAAGTCCACTGAACTTGTGATCGCCTTTGGAGGACAATTCTCGCTATCATATTAATCATGTTACGAAAGATATGATCTTGTAAATCCCAAACATTTCCTTGATTAAAAAAAGCACCGCATGGCCCAATAGTAGCCTATCGTTTTTTACCCAATTAAAATGAACATATATTGAAAATATTAATTATGAGCGGATAATAGGACAGGAATGAATTTGTCACCGATGTATCCGTCATTGGTTCTGGTGTCACAGACATGAGACTGAGTGAAGTTTCATTTTAGTGTGGTTTGTTGTTATATCTACGACTAATTTAGCCATTAAGGCGAGAGTTTTTTGTGTTATGCACTGAATTTATTAGTATTATAATTTAAAACAAATAATACTAACTGTGGGCACAGTTAACTAAACTCTGGAAACAGGGCACGTTTAATTTGGGAACAGTTTAGTAATATGTGGCACAATTTCTTAAACTGGTTGTGTTGTACAGGTTTATAATCGGGGGGACAAGATTATAACACAGTTCGAACAGGGTTACTTGCTGTGGCAATATATTTACAATTTGTGGGAAACAGTTTATAAAATGTTATAAATATGGTAACAGATCTGTAGCACCGATAGAAAGTTAAAAATTAGGCAAATATGTATATCGTCGTTGGGCAGGAAAAACATCATTAACATTTGACCTCTAACAAGGCAAAACTCAATGTGCATTTTCAGGGTAATACTGACAAACGACCTGTTGGGCGATATTGTAAAGAATCGCAATATACTTAAAATAGATCTTACTACTTCTCTAAACATCACATCATCATTTCCACCAAACTGATTCTGACCAAACACTGGACAATAGGTGGGGGGTTGTCCCATGTTACCGACGTTCCATTGAGGGTTGCATGTGACCTTTCAAATTACATAGAGGTTTTTCCTGACCCCAGCGAAGATATGTGATTAAAAAAGTACCCCCCCCACCCGTATTCATGTCACTTCTGCGCCCACCTGGTTTAGATAGAAGGTATCTTAACACTCGTCTAACCAGGATATGTTTATAAAACGTCGGGGGTTAAACAGTCGCCAATAGATTTTCGATTTACCGAAACCCCTGTGAAACTTGATTCTATGGGTCTCCTCTATCTATTGATACTAAACTTAAATACCAAACATTCCAAAACCTAGTCAAATAGGGAATGTCAATTCAATTTTAGCTGAAAATTACAAAATCAGATTTGTGCGGAAAGGATAAAAGAAATCATAGATATAACGAATAATGAGTTTCAGCTGAATACACACGACCACAGGTTTTACTGATAAGAGAGTTTTTTTTCTGATGTACCCAGTACACAGCATAGGAGGCTTCAACCCCACATCGGCTTTGCGGCTTACCCAAACTCATATAGGTAGTGGTGGGTCCGAGTTTTTTGAATGTGCACAAAGGATTAAAACCGATTACTTGAAAAATTTTGCCGGCCCCTTCCACGCTTTTTTGCACGTAGGGAACACAACAACCCCTCCCTCGGTTAGAGGAGTTATAAAAAGGCCTGTATATTTTGTAAAATCATTAAAAAAGTTAAATAAAGAATAAAATTAAAAAAAAGAGTTAACTAACGACGTAATAAAAAAAATTTAAGCATGAATTATGGGCACTCACTTTAGTTATGCTTGGCCTATCTTTTCTATTTGAGAGGACACAAACATAATAATAACATAAGCAATCATCTAAAAAAATACCAAGTCACCAGCATGCAGTGTACTGTTTGTTCAACAGTATATTAAAGAGTAATGTATCCTTGGAGACAAAAACAGAGAACTTATGTTTTACAGGTAAGAATATTTTCGTTTGAATTGCCTCCTAGTGAAGAGGTAAGGTACTATGGGACGTGCCCTTACAATATACATTTCTCTACGATTTCGTTTAGAGAGATTATCTAATGACTTCAACTGACGGCATTGTGGTGTATGGTGTAATTACCGCATATGCCAAAATGACTAATTCTGTATCAAAACCCACGGAGAGACCTCTGCCTTGGTTTAGGCGGAAATTGCTCATAGATCTGGCAGCATATATTGACACCATGTGGATATTTGTTGGGACCGTGTATACAATTATGCAAATATATTATATCTATAGAAACAGATTTATTCAAAGACAGATTAAGAATTAATTTTCCTCCACTAGAATATAACTAAAAAACACTCGTCTGACCCGGCTAATTTTAGAAAACGCTAAGGGGGAGGTTGGAGGCAATGGCCCAATGGTATTCCAAGAAATCCCCTATGGATTGAATTCAATATCAATGGATAGTGAGGGTCTCCTCTATCAGTGATATCAAAATAATACCAACATTCTTTAAAACCTGGGTTCTATGACGTAAGTAGTGCACGGCGTTCTCCCCCCCGGAAATGTGTGTACAGAAGTACAAACACCATATGTGCATTTGACCTTCAAGAGCAAAAACCTCACATGCAGTAAAACGGTAACATGACATGTTGGAATAAAATATGTACACGTTGTATGGAACTGCTTCGTGACATGGTGAGTTATTTATGATATTAGGGAGTATCTCGCCACACTACTGAATGGTCAGTCTCTCCGAACATAACACCATGAACTTAGTCCACAAGTAACCCTTTACGAACTGTGTCATTAGCCTGAAGGAAAAAAAGTGGTATTTGGGCAGCAGATTTAAGGATTTTGGACAATTTACCATCAGTCATATTTTGAATTATAACACCTTTTTGGTGTGGATTCCAGCATGGGAAATGTTGATAATAGTACTGCTTTAATGTCAATCAGTCACTAACATGGAGTATGGCTCATGGTATGGCAACTGTCCACAAGCGTGTTATGATGTCAAATGGGCAGAGCGTCCTACTCATCGGGCAGCGGGCTGAGCTAACTCCTGTAGTGTTTGATGAAAGAGATTGTCCCTGTATTGATGGCTCGGCCTAAGGCACCCCCAGGATCCAGCGTCCTGAAGAGTTCGTCGGCCTCAAATGGGACCGACCTCCCGATGTTGTCTGAGGATTTTACAGACCGTACGCGTACTCTGCGATATTCCGGCGAATTCAGCGGACTCTGGAGGGTTTTACCCTTCCCGTCGGGTGCGAGTATTCTTCGGCGTATTTACAATGCCGTTGGACGAGCATAGCCTACGGAAACATCTGGGTCAGTTTTGTTGTCAAGGTAGCAACAACTATGAACAAAATGGGCTCCTTGCACAACGTTGGAGCAGCGAAAAGGAACAAACACAGGAAGTCTGATATTGTATGCTCCCAAACGAAAGGGAATTGTTACGTGATTCAAAATTATGTCATGGAGTCACTTAACTGGTAGTGGGGACCCATATTTAACACTTACATCCGCTGCTTAATGATTACTGAGGCGTTCAATAGAAATACGTTTAAGATTGGGTCTGAAAAAATCCAAATTTATGAGCAACAGTATTTTCTGGGTGTGTATTTATTTTCTAAGTGTCAACAGGACAGAATAACACTAAAAAAAAAAGCAAGAAATAACAACAAATACATGGAAATGTATGTGTCTCTATCTAGAGGGGCCGTTTTACGGTATTGACAGAAGCTATATTGGAATGTGATGTGGACTGAGCTTAGCAGACTATTAAGCAGAGGTGTTCCAAAAAAAAGTTTTTCCAACACACAAATGGTATTACAGATTAATAAACACGACAACATAGAGGGGAGTCTACACGGTGTAGATTAACCCAGATGTCGTCTTTGATAGGGTTTATTACTGTAGCAGATTTCATTTAAGGTAAGTTAACGCCATTAAGCTGCATTAACACATTCTTGCACTGCATTCAGCACAATTGGACAAAAAATGCACTTAGCGACATCGGAATTTATATTCAATACTTCCTATCTGAAATAGTAACAACCGTGTAACTGCGAGCTATCACGTTATTATATTTTAATTGAAAATCAACCTAATTGGCAAACTAATGACATATTTTAAAATTTTACGTAAATACTTCTAATGAAACTCCATTTTAAAGGAGTCAACCTTACTTAAAAGTGTTAGCTGGATTACATCGTAGAGGATGTTAACAATCAAATTGGCCAATGCACTCCGCATACATGAACGCGCACACATACGCATGCACACACATACACGCACACGCACATACACACACCTACTTTAGGTGACAATGCTTTTTGTGCTTCTCAGCACACACTAGCCCCTCATAAAATTTCATTTTCATTCTTACTTTCGTTATTGTTCTTTGTACTTGTATTTCGTTATTTGGCTGTTTCGGTAAAATGGACAGATAAACAAATAAATGAAAATAAATAAAACGTTCGCCGATGTACATTGTCAATCACACACTCAAAGTCCACTCATTTCAACACACACACACACACAAACACACTTAAACATGCGTGCTTGCACCGACAGTGCACACACACCCGCACGCAAGTACGTAAGCACGAACACACACACACACACACACATACACAACCCACAAATACGCACAATCAACGCCACATGCACAAAATACACGCGCTATTATATGCACAAAATACACGAGCTATTACAACAAACACGTTTGCACACAAATACACGCACATGCCCAGCGGGTGCTGGACTATATTCCGAAGGGTTTTTGATCCGAAAGGTTTTTAGTGCACCATCTCGAGAATTAAGTCCGGGAGTTCTTCTTACCTTTTAATCTAATCGACCGCTATAAATAAGAGTGTATTAAATATTGTTCTTTTTGTATTAAATATTGTTCTTTTCTCTTTTTATATTTGTTTTCTATATATATGACAGTTAAAATTGGATGTGTATTGATTTTTGTCAATGCATAATGTCTATGGTGATTACCCTACACAGTGTTATTCTTTCGCCTATGTGCGACTTATGATTATTTCATTCTAAACATGAAAAAAAAAATGAAATGCGGCGATCGAGGTTAATGTCTAGATATTATTTGACTGTCATACATTTAGACAATCGATGTATGAGCGGCATTTTGACAAGCTCGCATTGACACCCGCCTCTGCGTGGGTAGAGTTGGTCAATGCTCTCACTAATTCACTCAAAAAGTAATATCCTGGACTATCCAAGTAAATAGCATAAATAGGTAATTTGGAAATGGCACAACTTGCCATTCTAAAGTCAGGCATGTCACGAGATAGTAGTTCGTTGTAATATCTACTTGCGAATGTAAATGTATCGGGGAATTATACAGGCTCCCCATTACATACCCAGAGCAATTTTTCAGGAAAATCGACATCAAAAGGAGAATAAAATAAAAAGGTGGCGACAAACAGAAATATGTAAATGTTACTTTTAACGAAACGAAGAAAAGAAGTAGAACGAGAAGAAGGAGGAGGGGGATGAGGAGGAGGAAGAGGAGTGGAAGAAGAAGAAGAAGCTAAAAGTAGAATAGTGAAACAAGAATAATTCGGTAGAACATGTTGTTATTTTGATGCTTTTGCTTATAATGCTAACAGTTTTGGCAAGTAAACGATCCATTAACACTTAAGTGACCAAGGGGTTTTCACTCCCGTTGGTGCCCAATGGGGGGGGGGGGGGAGGGGGCACCCCAAAAAAAAAAAAAAAAAAAACCCCCCCCCCCCCCCAGGAAACCACTTTCCCGAGGGAATGTTTGCACGAAATACCACATGTGAAGGGTCCCAATACAACCCCAAAGCAACAATAAAAAATAAAATTTGTTATTTGGGCTGCACACATTGTTTTCAAAACACGCGGAAAATGGGCAAAAAGACGGAAAATTCAAATGAGCCTTGCGCTTACATCAAACTTTTTGAAAACTTACTTAATGTTGATATCTACTCTAGAAGGCCCAAATTACATATATTTAACAAAAAACTTACAGTTTTTGGAATCCTGTATTTTTAACGGCTGTTGCAAAATACACGTCGTTTTCCCATAGACAGTAACGGTTTAGCAACTTCCACAATGAAATTGTTTTCAGCACATAAAGGGTTAATTATTTTTAATGTCACTATTGATTGTTAACTTATATATATATAAGCAAAAAAAAAATACTTTGGTTCTTTGATTTTTTTTTAATATTCTCAGTTGACTTCCTTTAGTGCCCAAGGGGGGGGGGGGTCCATGGGACCAAAAAAAAAAAAAAAAAAAATAATTAACTCATTAACGGCTTTGCCGATTTTAATTTTTTGGGTATCAAAAGAAGTGCTTTTAAAAGTCAGACAATTACAAACAAAAAAATAGGCGCAAAAATCCCACGCGCAAAGCGGCCAGCGCGAAAAAAGATTTTTTAGGGTCCCAAGGACCCCCCCGGTCACTTAAGTGTTAACTTTCAAGAATAAATATATATTCAGCGTCATAAAGAAACAAAATACAAAACAAAAACAAAACAAGCAGAAGCAGAACAAGAAGAAAAATAATATTAAGAAGAACAACAACATCTTTAACAAGAAAGAAACCAGTAGATAACGTTGTTTTTTATGTTTACGTCAAATAGTAATCGCAAGAACTTGCCAAAGAAGAAAAAGAGCAAAATAATGAAATATTTTCCAAATCTTCAATTTCTGAGGCGCCTTAAATGTTAAAACGCGGGCGGGTGACGAGAAAGTAATAATTGATTTTGCTGCGCCTTACATTGTTTTTATCAAAAAATATGTTACATACGAGTGAGTTGTACTTTTTGTTTCTGCTTATCTAAGAATTGCGATACAGTTCGCACGGCTTGTGGTTGACAAGTTTCCACCTGCGCCTTTTAAATGCGCATAAAATATTTACACATTGCTTCAGATACCACCGCGTATCTCATTTCGCATAAAATGAAAGAAAACAAAAAAACGGAGAAGACCGCTACCTTCGATAAATAAAACCTACGGAATCGTGACCGAAGCGTTGTTTGTTTGTTTGTTGGTTTTTTGCGTCGACGGAAGGAAAGGAAATTAATTCTTTATTCAAGCAATATACATATTTCATTATAATAATCAATAAAGTGTTCACAATCATATCTAAGACGGTGTTACCTCAGGATGTGTTATTATCCCAAATAACCAGGCCAATTTTATCAATTAAAATAATTCAGTAGTTAAAAAAACAATGAAAAATAACAAGAATAAAACACAACAAACAAATCAACAAAAATAAGCCAAACTAAGAGAAACAAACAAAGTAGGAGCACTTCATGTTTTGCGGTTAATTCAAATGGCACATACTTTCTTCAGTGTAGAGCCTCTTTATGTAGCACTGAGTTACACTAGTCACTTCCAGTAATTTGTGCTCTCAGGCATGATGGCCTGGGCTTATCGTGTTTGGCAAGACAGAGGAAACGACTTCATGCCCGAAGAACAGACTGAAGGGTGCGGAAACGCCAGAAATACAGCGCAGAGTATTGATCCTGAACAACCTGGGTGGAAGGAATAAACACGTCAGAGGGCACGAAGGCCCGCTAGGTAAAAACAATACTTATGGATTAAGGTTCAACTTGTTTTTGAAATTCCACAACTATATGACATAAAGCCGAGTCGCATGACATGAGTGATTTCCTCCTGTGAAGTATAGTATGGGGTTTGTTATTGGTTATAAACCACGACCTTTTCGTTAAATTCGAGCAGATGTCAATGACAATTGAAAGCACCAATGTTGTCTCATTTCTTCTTTTCCAAAACATACCCAAGTAAGCATAATGCTCACGACTTCAATGAAATTATATGTTTGAAACCTTGTATGTTCGAAAACTGATTTGTGCATATTTTGAACGCCAACGTAATAAAAAAAAAATGCCTCACGAATTTGAGAGGGAAAATCCATCGCTATGGGAAAAAATCATGCTTTCGATTTCAACCTTGGGACATGTGTAAATCAATGGCTGTTAAACCGCAGTGGCCTTCTTCTGTTGAACGTGTATGTACCACGTTTCAGATCATTGAATTAGGATCCGACATACGAAACCTCTAACATTCGGTTAGACATTGTTTGCAGAGGGCGTTTTCAAAATAACCAAACTAGATTGCGTTCGGTTAAGTGACTTGGTTTTGCCATCAACTTATTCTTTTCTTTGCGGAGTATTTACTGATTTTATTTTGTTATTCTTTTGCACGTGACGAAATACCATTTGAGAGGAATAAGAAAGCAAACATGAAGACGACTTTTTCTATGCTATTGGTAATGATGACGATAACTGCGACGACGAGGATGACGATGACGATGATGGATAACGATGATGGATGACGATGATGGATGATGATGATGATGATGATGATAATGATGATGATGATGATGATGATGATGATGATGATGACGACGATGACGATGAGGTTGATGACGACGACGATGATGATGATGAGGATGATGACGACGCCGACGAGGATGCTGACGACGGTGAGGAGGAGGAGGAGGAGGATGACGACGACGACGATGATGATGATGACGATGACGATGATGACGATGTACTTTGGTCTTGTCTTATGACCTCCCAAAGGTGATATGAGTTTCATTTGAAAATTCCCTCGGAAAAGTGTGTTTCTTGGGGTACATGGACCTCCCTTAGGCACCAACGTAATTGAAAACACTTTTGGCACTTAGATGTAAAGTCCACGGAGAGGGAGAGAGAGAGAGAGAGAGAGAGAGGGGGGGTACCCAGCCGAAGGAATTTTAGTTCTGATATACAAACCTAGCACAATACAGTTCTGTTATACGGCCCTTAAAAGCCTGTGCAGTTGCAAAATTGAATTTAAATTGATATTTTGACTCGGTTAACCCCTTATGTGAAAATTGACTTGAAGAAACAATATTAAAAGTTTTCTTTATTTGGCTGACAGGTTTTCTATCGAATAACAAAATCATATTAATTTTTATATAACGAAATGCTTTATTGTTATTAAAACAAAACAGAATAAGAAAACGCTCACAATCAGTCAGCATCCCACTTAACATTTTTAACCATGCATGCAGAGATTCCAACTAATGTTTTCCCTCCCGTGTGCCCTTATTATGGTTGTGTGCTTTTCATATCATACCGTACTGGCCTATCAGAGTGCAATTTATACGTGTTTTTCATAGGGCTTTCCTTATCTGAAAACGTATCCTTGGGGCGAGAGCAATATCAAAATACTGTCTCTGGAATTGAAAAGTTGACCTGCGATATGATACTTTTCGGATTCTGGAGTATTTAATGAGACGACCGTAGACCTGTCGATTGTAATTAACCAAGATAAATCATCTCTGGGCAATCCGTGTCCACTGCGTGTTTACTTCACGAATATTTATCTCCATTTAGGTGACTATCGTATTTTATTTTCTTAAATATGACATGAATTTGTGAGTACCTGTGTGTTTAGGTCGTAGCTTTAGTTTTGACGATCAATTTCGTACAGTCTTTGTAGGGCCCCGATATTGAACATGGATTGCTTCATGGCTTAACAGGTTGGCTATATTGCGATTTTAAAAACAGGAGCCAATTCAAACGTGCCGAGCTAAGGAATTAAACATTGAATGTGATGTAACTAAACCGATTGGATAACGCACAACCGATGTAGGCAGACACATATCAATTTATTGTGCCCTTTCCAATAATTTGACTTCAACATGTTTTGACAGGCGACAATGCACTTTCTAATTTTGTAACATTAAACCAAGGGGGTGAAGCCCATTCAGAACCAGCCGTCCGTGCTGGGCGCTGACATTTTGAATATTGCACGGAATAATTATTAGTTTGGGTGCTTGTATACACACATAATGTCAATTCGATACAAACAATCCGGCAAAATATCAGTTGTTGGATGTTGGGTGCTATTGGGTGGTTAAATTTTGTCCTACCCATAGCAACACAACGAATGAAATGAACGTCAGTCGTCTTGATTTAAATAAACCGCCTCAATGAATACATCTTTTCACCTAAGCGTGCATTGCATTATGAGAAAAAAGAGTATCTGAGCACAATGATCCAGGTGCACTATTATTACACCTGGCCACCTCTAACACATACATCAATTTGTATCGCTACCGATTAGTGTATATGCAAAGCGGCACCCACAGTATGTGGGAGAAGCGGAGGCAGCCATTGCTTTCTATTGTTGGTACTCTATGTTTTCTTTGTGGTCGGCAAAACATGCGAGACGATGAATTTCTAAAGATGACGTAACGTTTTGCCTCTCTATCTATGTAGAACCTCGTTGATTAAACCTATCGTTTTGTACATTGAGGCGTACCTTTCATTCTATTGACGTCTTGCTCTAAACATTTATAACCAAATATGTCTGTCAATACCCATGAAGCAGTTTGAAGCCCTGTTTAGGTGTTTGCATGGACGATTTCGAGTAGTTGTGTGCACATTCGTTGTTTACGTTTTTGGCGTGAACGGATAAATACAAAAATAACGGAGAGAGAGAGAGAGAGGGAGAGTGAGAGGGAGAAAGAGAGAATGGAAGGTTTAGCAACGATCCTTCTATGATAAGATGATCGAATCAAAGATATTTGATTGAGCTTTTTTTTGTAACAAAACTCCCGAAGGGGGGGGGGTGGTTACCACCCCCCTGTGATTTTCGTTACTGAACACCCGATTCCTGTAAATTTGGTACCAAAGGATAGCTTAGAGTTTCTTCTTTCCATTGGTACCAAAATAAGTACTAACATCCCCATTCACTCTAAAGTGATGTCATTATATAAAACTAACCATTTCCCATCAAGTAGAGTCAAAAACCGCATGAAAATCTCATTTTCCTAACCTTTTTGGCGAAAAATTGAATTTTTCACTGTGTGTGCCTATGGAAATGGCAGTTTTGCTGACATGCGAATTTTATGACGTCATTGTGACGTGCTAGGCATGGAAAGAGGAGGACCACAACTATCTATTGGTACCAAAATCAAGTGTCTGTGATGTTCCTGTGTTGTGTTAGGCATGTTGGTACTTCTCCTCCGGAGGGGGGTGGGAGGGGGGTGGTTACCACCCCCTATCGATCACTTTGGGATCACTCTGTATCTTACCTATACCCCGGTGAATGTTTGTTTTTGGATTAAACGGAGCGGAACATGTCAATTGACAATTACATTTAATAATTTGGCACCAAAAAGGTTTTTTTAGCAAGCCGGGGAAAAACCTGAAGGGGGGGGGGTGGTAAACCACCCCCCCCCCCTTCGGTAGACGAGGGTTAATCAATTATCAAAGTGGTTTTGCCCACCACCTTTAATCTTGTCTTAAATCTTACCTTGACCATTTTGTTCAATGGAATAAACGCAGAGGGAAATGCTTTTAAAATACTACGTTCGCCACAGACGCATTCTGACTGAAATAGTGTATCTCTTGAAAGTTTCGAAAGAGCAATATATCATTTCCTCTTAATTTGAAATGTGTTCGGAAATTTGTCCTTCCGCTCCATTTCAATATTTCTATATACGATTGCTTTCGGCAGCGAGCTTCATTAGAAGGACACAAATAACGATTTCTCATAAAGACCCCCAAAAAAGTAACGCAGCATGTCTAAATACCCACATAAGTTACAAATCATTGGTCTCTGCACAAAAACATAAAATGATATCAATAGTCTGTTTTGTTCTGCAAATTTTGACACCTTTCTTGCTTCATTGTGATCAATATCGCCAACACAATGTCCATTTTACGAAAATGTGTCACATTTTTAAAGTTGCAACTAAAGACATTATTACAAGTTTACAATACACAACCATGCATTAAGTGACACACACTCCACGGGAAGAATGCGGTCTGTCACTGAATGGAAATCAATATGGCTATACCTTTTATTGCAACTTTTAAAAAGGGAGAGATTTTCTTATAATTGGTATTGTGTTGGAAATATTGATCGCAATGGGTCAAGAAGGGTATCAAAATTTACGGAAGAAAACGAACTATTGATATAATTTTATGTTTTCGTGCAATGACCAATGGTCTGTAACCTATCGGGGTATTTAGACATGCTGCGTTACTTTTTGGGGGTTTTTATTTTGAAAGTAGTGCGGCAATTACGTTTCACGAAATGAAAAGAAAATGCAATGATGGAGAAAAAATAAAGCGAAGGTGAGAAAGAAATAGAGATACTTTGGAACTTACAAATATCACACGCAAAAAACTGTATTACATCACATTTCCTATACAGACACAAACACATAGGAACGCCCCCCCCCACACACACACACACTCGCACAATCGCGCGCGCGAGAGCGAACAACATATAGTTTTAATCAAATACCGTATAATAAATGAACCGAGAAGAATTGCCACATTAATGTCTGGTAATCGTTCATAAAATCAACATGTTTAATGAGGCATATATCTTTCGGCACAAATGTATACATAAAATTTATAGAAATCAACATGAATGCTATATTTATCGTATTGGTAATACTTAGAACAACCCAACAAGGAGCCTATGGAACTGCACATTTACCGGATAATGAGAGTCTTATAGGTGGTACATATCAATACCACCTTCAATGTGAGTACACCCGCGGGACTGTCTAGCATAGAGAGTGTTATAGGTTTATTTTTTTTCATTTAGAATTTATTAAACATTTAGAATCGCTGGACAATTAAGACCCAGAGGTAAATACCCTGTGAACAAAACATTTTGTAATGCATGCGTGAAGGTTGCTTCGACATAATTATTTTAATGCCCATTGCGGAGCTTACAAGAGAGCTTATGTAAGCAAGCGCAATATTCGCTTTATACCAAAGCATATTTCATACTGGGCGCTTTCTTCTAATCGATAGTCCAGGAACTTTAAGTCTGTGTAGCCAAAAGGCGGAAATAAATAGATACAAGCTGAATTTTACAGGATAGTTTCCTAATATTGTGAAGAGCAACATATCAAAAGACCCCAAGAATCCCACGTGTGCTATTTGAGAAATAAAGGGGTAACGCTTATACAGGGGTAAAAAATGATTCAATTGAGCTAAATCATGGGCCATCGTATTCTTCTAGTCAAACTGAATAATAAAATGTATAGTTTGTCTAAATGTTGAACCTCAGTAGTAGGCATGCAGGTCAAAATATTTTCAAGGTCATCAAGGGGTAAAATTTTCAAACATTACAACTTTTATTCAACTAATTCCAAATTACTCGTACATGTTGTATACAACTTTTATTCAACTAATTCCAAATTACTCGTACATGTTGTATGGTCATATTACGGCAAAAAATGCTCTCACACAATATCTACATCTTCGAAATAATGACCTTATAGGGTAGTGGCTTGTGACCTCCCATAGACCCAGTAGAAACCTGCCATAATGACACCTATAACTATACAAGTAAATTACTAAAACTATTAAATATATCTTTTCAGTTTATACACAATTAGACGAACAATTTCATACACTTTTGAAAAGAATCGGAACACTCCGAGCATTTACCCCCAGTATGACCTTGAACAGTTACTTCCATATAAATAATAATTCATAAGTCGCAGATAGGGCAAACTATACCTTTTTAATCCTTATGACATGACACAAATGTTGGTATACATTTGAACGCAATTTGATCATTTTAGAATGTTTACCCCTGTGCAAACTTTAGCCCCTTATTTCTTAAATAGCACACAGGCGATTCTTGGAGACTTTTGATGTGTTGCTCCTTACAGCATCAGGAAACTATCCAGAACAATTCAGCTTGTACCTATATATTTATTTCCGGATGTTTTCCTATATAATTCCTAAGAGGAGTAATAATTTATGTTTTGTTTATTATTTATTTATTTATTATTATATTTTTTATTAATTTATGTAAGTATACAGCTAAAATCATCACTTTGCGTTTATTTTGTCAAGTATTCAGTGGCCATTTTTCCCACAAAAATGTAATGATTGGGAGAGAATTCTTACTAAAATGTGTTTCACAGAGGGTTCGGTTGTCTTTTTTTTTCTTGAATGGGATTACCAGGCTAACTTTTTTGTAAACATAATAATTGGGTCGATGGCAGCCGCTATGTTAGAGACAAAGCAAATGTGTGAGGCAGAATTGGAGAATTTTAGCGGATTATATAGTGTGTCTCACATAACGTCGCCCTATCGTAAATTTCAAAAGGCGAAACAAAATTGTAAGCCGATATGCTACTCGGCATTTGAATAAACAATCCAATATGTCGTTAGAGCCATTTATGTTATAGTCACTCAGTTCCACATGCGTTAAACTGGCAAGCCAACTTCAAATGCTTTGCTCCCGGTGTAAAGAAACTGAGCGAGAGAGTGTCCAAGCTACCATAGCAACATGTGTGGAATAAACCGTGACCTTGTAGACGAGACCACTTGAGTACGGTGCTGAAACAAATGATGCGCACAGCACTCAATGCAGAACACAATAGACAGATGGGTGGTAGGACACTCAGTCACACGGACACTGTATATTCTTATTCAGTGGGAGTGGTTTATCATGTTAACAAGAAATTTGATTAGCTTAGGTCAAAGCTCCGCCCATCCATTACTGGGTAATAGGTGGATAGTGCGTGCAGCAATTACGCGGTGTAGTCGAATATATGACTCGCGCAAACGGCGCGTTTATACTGCGTCGTGCATTTCGCGTTAGTACGCAAATGCAATTTACGCAGCGTGACGATCACCGTGCAATGACTTTGGTTCCTTGACTTGAAACATTTGTTTTCAAGAGGGGTGGAATTATTTAAATGAATAAAAAAGAATGATGTTAGAATATTTTTGACAAATAAATTATGTCGATAGAAAGCAAAAAATACACATTTCTAAATAAGAATGAGAATAAAAGATGAGATTTTTTGTTTTGGCCATCTTAGATGGTGTCATAATGGATGGGCATCCAATATTTTATCGTGGTGGATACCGGCTGCGCCGGCATCCACCACTCAAGATATTGGATGCCCATCCATTATGACACCATCTAATATGGCCCAAACAAAAAATCTCATCTTTTATTCTCTAAATATGACACCGGACAAGCTAAACAACGATGAAAATGTGATGTGAGGCAGGTTTTTCTTTATTTGAATATAACCCCTTCAGACGCATTCCGATTAAAATGATACATAACTATGAGATTCTTAAAGTTTACCACCATGTACGCGTTGCATTGACAAAGCGTTATGAAACAAGCTGTAAAAAAGACGTGACATTGGCCATGGCGTCACACTGGCCGTGAGATTATTAGTGACATGGATGCGTCCATCATTTTTTTTCCTTCTGATGAGACATATCATTATTTTTTTTTAATAGCGTCACTGTTGTAAGCCATATATTAAGATGCGTGCGCAAGAAGTGTCTATGTCCATGTTTTAGCATTTTGGGATATGAACATTTAAAATTTTCATAATACTATAGAAAGCGACTAAAAGGTGATGCTGAAGGGAAATTTGGCAGGGATATGGGTTAAACTTTTGGAATTCATTTAAAATAAAAAACTTGGGAAAGAACAGTTTACTGACAGATATAGATCAATTTATTGATATTGAACTTAGGCACTTCTTTCGCACACATTGAAGCCATACACTTTCTACGGGGATTGTTTTGCGTAAATTAAAAGCAAATATTTGCGAAATAATGTCCATATTAAATGAAAAATTGTTATAAAGTACGTTGGATGATTACTGTCAGTAAAATGTCAATGAAAGTTTTAGGTGAAAGGAACTTAGAAATCTGTTGTGTGTTGTTTTGCGCCGTTATATGAAGAATGTGTACTGCACTGTACTGTACTGTGAACATGGGAAATTCTTGCACTCACATTGGATATAGGCTACACACAATTTGCATTGCAATGTACCCCAATAAAAGAATTCCGTTTACAGGAAGATTTGCTAAATAACACTGATTTAGTTACCATTATTATCACCAAAAAATGGGTGTCAATTTGTGGGCATAGGGTACTTCTTGGGTTCACATTGGGACAACACAAAATCAAACCCCCCCTGAAAAAAATGTGTTTGCAAACTTAAAATGAAAAAAAAAAAATATAGTTATACTACCATGATAATAATTGTTACCCCACAGAGTATCTAAATTCATGTATATCTCAATTCCCCCCAAATGGACTTATGCACTTCTTGCGCACGTGTCTTCAATGATGTTATTTCGCGGTCAACTTCATTTTGACTAGCTCTGTAATCACATCCACGCACACGCGCACACACCTACCCACCCACACACACATACACACGCACACACACACACACACAAAAACATCCTTGCAAGAGCTACATTGTGGGAGTTTTACTGAAAAATCTCTTAAAAAGACACTTTTTTAGACAATTTTTCAGAAAAATACACTTTTTCAAAACTATATAAGGAAGAATTTCAAACCTATATAGTTTTGAGATTTTTCTCTTAAAAAGACGCTTTTTTAGACTTTTTTTTACATTTTTTCAGTTTTTTTTTTAATTTTTTTTCTAGATTTTCTCACTTTTCTTAGCCAAGAGGATTGCGCCGCAGGCCTATATAGTTACTAAACTAGAAAATCCTCTTTTCTACTCTTTTACGGAATAAACCTCAATACCAGATTACAGTTTATTCCGTTATAGGACAATTCGTTACATAGTAACTCTAGTAAAAATACTCCCACAATGAAGAAAAATACACCCACAATGTAAAAATACAGTCAGAATGTGTCTTTAAACTTGAAATACACTCAGAATGTATCTCTTATAAGTGCACGCACACACACTTCCACACACACATACACACAAAGCACACGCAAAAGACATACACAAAGCACACAGTGGATGCATGCACACGCGCACACATACGCACACAACCTCGCACATACGCACCCGCACGCACACACACACTGACTTATTCACGCTCTCCTCCTCTATCTCGCACTCGCGCCTGCATAAATTAGCATACCCACGCACATGCTACTTCTATATATACTTTCTCAGTCATAAATGCACACAACTTACACGCTTAAACACACCTGCACACCATCTCTCCCACTCAACATCTACACGCAACTATCTAAAAGACACACACAACCTACTCACACACTCGATCTTCATCCTTTTTAAATACAGATCCAAATCATTCATGCGGGCACACGCAAACGCATAACTGTGCACCTAGTTAATCGTATATTTACGTTTTCCGAAACATGTCGTAATTACCGCCTGTCTACTCACAATTTACTCAGACACTCGTTTCACTATTTCAGTATAGATCGAAAACATTCTATCACACGCAAAATACATAACGGTGCACATAGTTAAGCATGTATTTACATTTTCATACACACTTCGTAATTACCACATTCATACTTTATAATATATTTACGTTTTCAGAAATACTGCGCTGACATATGCGCTCGCACACACACACACAAACACACACATGCGCGTGTGTGTGGACTCAAGCATCATAAACTCACAATGTGCAAACTCACACTAGCACACTTTCGTTCATGAAGCAAATGAATAATGTGATCTGATTCCAGTTTTCGATTATACAGTGGCATGATTGTTACGCCTATAGCCGGAGCCATACATACTTATTTGCATACCTACGCACGTGCAAGCACACACACACACGGGCATCCATATCCGCGACATACCAAAAACACTTGTCTTTCAGAAACGCGTACGAACTCAACCCCTCACTAAACACACAAAAAAAATCACGTATGAACTTACATCAAACAGTTTCCTGTATGAAACAGAGCTCAAATGTGAGACCTGATTCCATTTTTTTTTATCTTAGCAGTGTCTTAGTTGCTATGTGCCAACTATACAAATGTTGTCCATTATGAGTCAAATCTTATGTAAGATTCCCTTCGGGAAAGTCGTTTTTCATTTTTCGGCATGAGAATTATGAGCGCAACATATTTTTTTTTGACCGCCATTTTGAATCCGTACAACCGATTTTATTGTTTTCGTGTTGATGTACCCCATCAATGACCGGAGTTATGGTGAGAAATTCAAACGGCAAAGAGATTTTCAGGTGTCCACATGGTGATTACCCTGCACAGTGTTATTCTTTCGCCTATGTGCGACGTATGATTACATGTATTTCATTCTAGACATGAAAAAATGAAATGCGGCGATCGAGGTTAATGTCTAGATATTATTTGACTGTCACACATTTAGACAATCGATGTATGAGCGGCATTTTGACAAGCTCGTATTTACACCCGCCTCTGCGCGGGTACAGTTGGTCAATGCTCTCACTAATTCACTCAAAAAAGTAATATCCTGGACTATCCTATTAAATATCAGAAATAGGTGATTTGGAAATAGCACAACGAGATAGTAGTTTGTTGTAATATCTACTTACGAATGTAAATGTATTGGGGAAATATACAGGCGCCACATTACACACCCATAGCAATTTTTCAGGAAAAAGAAATCCTCGCACGACATCAAAAAGGGGAATAAAATAAAAAGGTGGCGACAACAAGAAATACTAAATGTTACTTTTAACGAAACAAAGAACAGAAGTAGAACGAGAAGAAGGAGAGGAGGAGGAGAGGAAGAAGAAACTAAAAGAAGAAGAATAGTGACTCAAGAATAATTCGCTAGAACATGTTGTTATTTTGATGCATTTGCGTATAATGCTAAAAATTTTGGCAAGTAATCGATCCATTAACTTTCATATTATATTCAGCGACATAAAGAAACAAAGTACAAAAAACAAAACAAAACAAAACAAAACAAGCAGAAGCAGAACGAGAAGAATAATAAGAAGAAGAACAACAGCATCAATAACAAGAAAGAAACCAGTAGAGAACGCTTTAGAGTATAATGCTAACCGTTTTGTAAGTAATCCCTCCATGTTAACGTCAATAGTAATCGCAAGAACTTGTTAAAGCAGAAAAAGAGCAAAATAATGAAATATTTTCCAAATCTTCAATTCTGAGGCGCCTTAAATGTGAGAACGCGGGCGGGTGACGAGAAAGTAATAATTGAATTTGCTGCGCCTTACATTGCTTTTATCGAATAATATGTTACATACAAGTGAATTGTACGCTGTGATAATTGTATCGTTTTGTTTCGGCTTATCTAAGAATTGCGATACAGTTCGTACGGCTTGTGGTTGACAAGTTTCCACCTGCGCCTTTTAAATGCGCATAAAATATTAACACTTTGCTTCAGATACCACCGCCTATCTCATTTCGCATAAAAAGAAAGAAAAAAAAAACGAGAAGACCGCTACCTTCGATAAATAAAACCCACGGAAGCGTGGCCGAAGCGTTGTTTGTTTTTTGCGTCGACGGAAGGAAAGGAAGTGAATTCTTTATTCACGCAATATACATATTTCATTATAATAATCAATATAGTGTTCACAATAATATCTAAGATGGTGTTACCTCAGGAAGTGTTATTATCCCAAATAACCAGGTCAATCTTATCAAATAAAATAAATCATTGTAAACGTTTTCACAGTAGTTCCTAAAAAAAACAATGAAAAATAACAAAACTAAAATACAGCAAACAAATCAACAAAAAAGAAGCCAAACTAAGAGAAACAAAGTAGGAGCACTTCATGTTTTGCAGTTAATTCAAATGGCACATACTTTCTTCAGTGTAGAGCCTCTTTATGTAGCACTGAGTTACACTAGTCACTTCCAGTAATTTGTGCTCTCAGGCATGATGGCCTGGGCTTATCGTATTTGGCAAGACAGAGGAAACGACTTCATGCCCGAAGAACAGACTGAAGGGTGCGGAAACGCCATAAATACAGCGCAGAGTATTGATCCTGAACAACCTGGGTGGAAGAAATAAACACGTCAGAGGGCACGAAGGCCCGCTAGGTAAAAAACAATACTTATGGATTAAGGTTCAACTTGTTTTTGAAATTCCACAACTATATGACATAAAGCCGAGTCGCATGACAGGGGTGATTTCCTCTTGTGCAGTATAGACTGGGGATTGTTATTGGTTAAAAACCACGACTTTTTTCGTTAAAGTCTAGCAGATGTCAGTGACAATGAAAAGCACCAATTTTGCCTCATTTCTACTTTTCTAAAACATACCCAAGTGAACATAATACTCAAGACTTCAATGAAATTATATGTTTGAAACCTTATATGTTCGAAACCTGATTTGTTCACATTTTGAACGCCAACGTAATAAAAAAATGCCTCACGAATTTGAGAGGGAAAATTCATCGCTATGGGAAAGAAATCATCCTTTCGATTTCAGCCTTGGGACATGTGTAAATCAATGGCTGTTAAACCGCAGTGGCCTTCTTCTGTTGAACGTGCATGTACCACGTTTCAGATCATTGAATTAGGATCCGACATACGAAACCTCTAACATTCGGTTATACATTGTTTGCAGAGGGAGTTTCAAAATAACCAAAATAGATTGCGTTCAGTTTTGCCATCAACTTATTCTTTTCTTTACGGATTATTTACTGATTTTATTTTGGCAACTATATTCGTTCGTTTCATATTTGATTGTTATTCTGTTGCACGTGACGAAATACCATTTGAGAGGAATAAGAAGGCAAACATGAAGACGACTTTCTCTATGCTATTGGTAATGATGACGATAACTGCGACGACGAGGATGACGATGACGATGACGACGACGACAGATGATGATGACGATGATGGATGACTATGATGGATGACGATGATGGATGATTATGATGATGATGACGACGATGACGATGAGGATGATGACGACGATGATGATGATGATGAGGATGACGACGACGACGACGACGACGATGATGATGATGATGATGATGATGATGATGATGATGATGACGATGACGATGATGACGATGTACTTTTGTCATGTGTTATGACCTGCCAAAGGTGATATGAGTTTCATTTGAAAATTCCCTCGGAAAAGTGTTTTTTTCTTGAGGTACATGGACCTCCCTTAGGCACCAACGTAATTGAAAACACTTTTGGCACTTAGATGTAAAGTCCACGGGGAGAGAGAGAGAGAGAGGGCGGGGTACCCAGCCGAAGGAATTTTCGTTCTGATATACATACCTAGCACAATACAGTTCTGTTATAGGGCCTTTAAAAGCATGTGCAGTTGCAAAATTGAATTTAAATTGATATTTTGACTCGGTTAACCCCTTACGTGAAAATTGACTTGAAGAAACAATATTAAAAGTTTTCTTTATTTGGCTGACAGGTTTTCTCTCGAATAACAAAATCATATTAACTTTTATATAACGAAATGCCATATTGTTATTAATAACGGAATAAAAAAAAAAACGCTCACAATCAGTCAGCATCCCATTCAACATTTTAACCATGCATGCAGAGATTCCAACTAATGTCTTCCCTCCCGTGTGCCCTTATTATTGTTGTGTGCTTTCATATCATACCGTACTGGCCTATCAGAGTGCAATTTATACGTGTTTTTCATAGGGCCTTCCTTATTTGAAAACGTATCCTTGGGGCGAGAGCAATATCAAAATACTGTCTCTGGAATTGAAAAGTTGACCTGCGATATGATAGTTTTCGGATTCTGGAGTATTTAATGAGACCACCGTAGACCTGTCGATTGTAATTAACCAAGATAAATCATCTCTGGGCAATCCGTGTCCGCTACGTGTTTACTTCACGCATATTTATCTCTATTTAGGTGACTATCGGATTTGTTTCCCTTAAATATGACATGAATTTGTGAGTACCTGTTTGTATGGGTTGTAGCTAAACGAGAGTTTTGATGATCTTATTCGTACAGTCTTTGTAGGGCCCCGATATTGAACATGGATTGCTTCATGGCTTAACAGGTTGGCTATATTGCGGTATTGAAACAGGAGCCAATTCAAACGTGCCGAGCTAAGGAATTAAACATTGAATGCGCTGTAATTAAACCGATTGGATAACGCACAACCGATGTAGGCAGCCACATATCAATTTATAGTGCCCTTTCCAATAATTTGACTTCAACATGTTTTGACAGGCGACAATGCACTTTCTTATTTTGTAACATTAAACCTATCGTTTTGTGTACTGAGGCGTACCTTTCATTTAATTGACGTCTTGCTCTAAAAAAATACAACAAAATATCTCTGTCAATACCCATGAAGCAGTTTGAAGCCCTGTTTAGGTGTTTGCATGGACGATTTCGAGTAGTTGTGTGCACAACAACACACACATACCACACAGCAAAAAAGAAAGCCCCCGTCTGTTACTTGTTGACGTAACTCAAAACGTATTTAATTTATTTTTATTGTTTAAAAAACTTATGGATGCGCAAATTTCTTACGCATAAAATGACAATTTAATTTTGCCCGATAGACATCGATTTTACCATGAAATCGTCTATTTTATGAAATTTTATGCAAGAAAAAAGTAGCACTTTTGTCTGCAAATTCAATTTCATACAGAAAAGTGAAAAAGTAATCATTGCTTTCTGGTCATAAAACAAGATGTATTACTCCATTTCAAAAGCTTATCAACTCAGCAATGAAAGAAGCTGTTCAATGTTCAATAATGGGTAGGTCCACCGTCCTTCACAATGACTTCAAGACACCTCTTGCGCATACTCTTGACCAAAGTGCGTATACGCTGCTGATCTAAGTTGGCCCAAGCCCGTTGCAATATGCGTTGCAAATCCTGCAAAGATGTGTTTTCTTTCATTTTCCTGTCGGCTTCATTCTTGATGTCATCTCACAGGTTCTCAATGGGATTGCAATCAGGGGATCTTGCCGGCCATTCCATGCCAAGAAATAATTACCTGACAGTCTTCTCTGGGTTTCAGCCTTGTTAACCATGGGCATGTCTTGCCACACTGTTGTAATTCGAGGTCGACCACTTCTTGGAAGATCATTTACATCCCCCGTCTGCCGAAACTTCACTCTCAGTTTCTGGATAGCCTTTGGCGTTACACTTAACCTTCTGGCCACTTCTCTTCGTCTAAAAAGGCAGTAGCTCGCCCCTTTAAAAGTTTTTCATGCACGGCATCTTTAAACCTAACCATACAGCACATGCAACATGCAAAACCCAACACAGATTTAATCCCAAAGAATTCCACAAAAAAGAGATTATGTACATCTCTACGAGCAGCCATTTTCAATGTGATTATGTAACAACACCCGAACAGAGCAACAGCAGTAGTATTCACCTGCTCAAGAAATTGTGAATGAAATGTTTAACCGTACACACTTGGAAATCAAACTTCTACGTTTCAGGAAAAATAGTGCAACATTCCCTTGCCCTGAAATTTCATAAAATGGACGATTTCTGGGCAAAAACGCACAAAAGTAGTTAAATGTAATTTTGTGCGTAAGAAATTTGCGCATCCATCAGTTTTTGAATAATAAAAATAAATTAAATACCTGGTTGAGTTACGTCAAAAGTATCAGACGGGGACCTTCCCTTTTATGCTGAGTGTACAAAAAGAACGGAGAGAGGAGAGAGAGAGAGAGAGAGGGAGGGTTTAGCAACGATCCTTCTATGATAAGATGATCGAATCAAAGATATTTATCAAAATTATCAAAGTGGTCTTGCGCATAAACTTTAATCTTGTCTTAAATCTTACCTTGACCATTTTGTTCAATGGAAAAACGCAGAGGGAAAAGGCTTTTAAAATACTACGTTCGCCACAGACGCATCTGACTGAAATTGTGTATCTCTTGAAAATTTCGAAAGAGCAATATATCATTTCCTCTTAATTTGAAATGTGTTCGGAAATTTGTCCTTCCGCTCCATTTCAATATTTCTAAATACGGTTGCTTTCGGCAGCGAGCTTCATTAGAAGCACACAAATAACGATTTCTCATATTTTGAAAGTAGTGCGGCAATTACGTTTCACGAATTGAAAAGAAAAATGCAATGAGGGAGAAAAAATAAAGTGTTATAGCGAAGGTGAAAGGAATAAAAGAAATAGAGATACTTTGAAACTTACAAATATCACATGCAGAAACTGTAATACATCACATTTCCTATACAGACACATTATTCCAATACAAACTCATGTCTTCTGTGTGTGTTCTGTGTTCCATGTGCGATCTGAGGTTTCCGGAAAATTTGAGAACAAAGTATTTAACGCCATGTGTTTAGCAAGTTTACATGCACCACGTTTCTTAACATTGTTTACAGTGCTCGCGCGCACACCACAAACACACATAGACACGCACACACAAACACAAAGGAACGCACGCACGCACGCACGTACGCACACACACACACACACACGACACACCCCACACACTCGCACATTCGTGCGCGAGAGAGAGAGAACAACATATAGTTTTAATCAAATACCGTATAATAAATGAACCGAGAAGAATTGACACATTAATGTCTGGTAATCGTTCATAAAATCAACATGTTTAATGAGGATATAATATTTCGCCACACAGGTATACATAAAAGTAGAGAAATCAATGTGAATGCTCTATTTATCTTATTGGCAATACTTAAAAGAACAACCCAACATGGAGCCTATGGAACTGCACATTTACCGGATAATGAGTCTTATAGGTAGCACATATCAATACCACCTTCAATGTGAGTACACCCGCGGGACTGTCTAGCATAGAGAGTGGTATTATAGGTTTATTGTTTTATTAGAGTATTAAAAAATTTAGAATCGCTGGACAATTAAGCCCCATAGGTAAATATCATGTGAACAAACATATTTGTAATGGATGCAGGAAGGTTGCTTCGACATAATGATTTAAAAATTAAGTGACCAAGGGGTTTTCACTCCCGTGGTGCCCAAGGGGGGGGGGGGGTTCCATGGGACCCCCCCTAAGGAAACCACTTTCCGAGGGAATTTCTGCACGAAATTTATACCAAATGTGAAGGATCATAAGCCAACCCAAATCAGCAATAAACAAGAGATTGTTATTTTGGTGCAAATTAGGGGCCAAAACACATTGTTTTCAAACACGCGAAAATTGGGCCACAAAGACGAAAAATTCAAATGAGCCTTGCGCTTACACAAACATTTTGAAAACTTATTTGTTTGATATATATCTAGAAGGACCCAAATTACTTATATTTAACACAAAACCAGCAGTTTTAGGAATCCTGTAGTTTTACGGGAGTGGCCAAAAATACACGTCATTTTCCCCTCGAGTTTGTACAGTAACAGTTTGGTAAAAGGACAGATGAAATTGTTTGTTTTACGCACATAAAGGGTTAATTATTTTTAAGTTACTTAATAATTGTTACTTACATGTATGTGTGAACTTATATCAAGCAAAAAAAAAAATTGCGTTGGGTCTCCGGTTTCTATTCTTATTTTTTAAAAATATTCTCAAATGACTGCAGTTAGTGCCCAAGGGGGGGGGGGGGTTCCATGGGACCACCATAATTAAAACTCGTTAACGCTTGGCCGATTTTACTTATTTTGGATGAAAAGAAGCGCACTTTAAAAATTAGACAATTACAAAAAAAACATTTCGGCGCAAAAAAATCCCACGCGAAAGCGGCCCCAGAGCGAAAACAAATTTTGGCGTCCATAGGAACCCCCCCCCCCCCTGGCACTTAAGTGTTAATGGCCCATGCGGAGATTACCAATCGCTTTATGACAAAGCATATTTCCTATGGACGTTTTGGTATACTAAGACCACGGCATGCAGGTTTGTCAAATTTGATAGTCCAGGAACTTTAAGTCTGTGTAGCCAGAAGGCGGAAATAAATAGGTACAAGCTGAATTTTACAAGAGCAACATATCGAAAGTCCCCAAGAATCCCACGTGTGGTATTTGAGAAATAAGGGGGTAAAGTTTATATTGGGGTAAAAAAAAAATAAAATGATTCAATTGAGCTCAATCTTGGACTATCGTATTCTTCTAGTCAAACTGAATAAGAAAATGTATAGTTTGTCTAAATTTTGCAGGTCAACATATTTTCAAGGTCATCGTGGGGTAAATTTTCAAAACATTACGACTTTTATTCAACAAATTCCAAATTAATCGTACATGTTGTATGGTCATATTATGGTAAAAATGCTCTCACACAATATCTCCATCTTCAAAATATTGACCTTATAGGGCAGTGGCTTGTGACCTCCCGTAGATACAGTAGAAACCTGCCATAATGACACCTATAACTATATATATATATATATATATATATATATATATATATATATATATATATATATATATATATATATATATATAAACTATTTAAATACACAATAAGACGAACTTAAACTATTTAAATACACAATAAGACGAACAATTTGATACACTTTTGAAAAGAATCGAAGCACTCTGAGCATTTACCCCAGTATGCCAACAGTTATTTCCATATAGTTAATAATGTATAAGTCGCAGATAGGGAAAACTATACCTTTTTTAATCCTTATGACATGACACAAACGTTGGTATACATTTGAACGCAACATTTTAGAATTTGACCCCTGTACAAATGTTACCCCCCCCCCTTATTTCTTAAATAGCACATAGGGGATTCTAGGGGACTTTTGATATGTTGCTCCTTACAGCACCAGGAAACTATCCAGAACAATTCAGCTTGTACCTATTTATTTCCGAGTGTTTTCCTATATATCTTGGACTATGAATTGAGCGAGATTGGCGATTTAAAAATGACACTTAAAACATCAGTGAAGAACATATTACACAATAATTCTCTCCGCTCATTAAAAAAAATAAATAAACCGATTTATATTTCCTAAGAGTGATGATTTTATGTTTATCATTTAGGCAAGACTTCCATATGTACCCCCTCTCATATATTTACATGCAACATAAAATGTTATTATTTTAGCTGTTTATTCCGTTTTTGATCAAACAAGGCCAAAATTAAAATAAATTTTGTATCATGTAAATATATACGAGGGGGGTACATATGGAAGTCTTTCCATCATTTATTATATTTTTATTAATGTATGTAAGTATACAGCTAAAATTATCACTTTGCATTTATTTTGTCAAGTATTCCGTGGCCAGCTGTTTTTTTTTTTTTTCCACAAACATGTAATGATCGGAAGAGAATGGTTGCTAAAATGTGTCTCACTGAGGATTCGAGTGTCATTTTTTCTTAAATGAAATGACCAGGCTAACTTTTGTAAACATAATAGCTGGATCATTTGGAGCCGCCATGTTAGAAACAATTAAAGCAGGTGTGTGAGGCAGAATTGGGGAATTTTAGCGGATTATATAGTGTGTCTCACATAACGTCGCCCTATCGTAAATTTCAAAAGGCGAAAAAAAAACTGTAAGCCGAGATGCGATTCAGCATTTGAATAAACAATTTAATATGTCATTAAAGCCATTCATGTTAGAGTGACTCAGTTCCACGCGCATTAAACTGACAAGCAAACCTTAAATGTTAAACAGCCATCAAAATGTGATGTTGGTTCAGGGACTTCATTTACTTCTGTTCTCCAATGGGATGTGGTAAAATCATGTACTGTATTGAGATTAATCTGTAATGCAGGTATTTCTTTATTTGAATATAACCCCTTCCGACACATTCCGATTAAAATGATACATAACTGTGAGATACTCAAAGTTTACCACACGTGCACGTTGCATTGGCAAAAGGTCATGAAACAAGCTGTAAAAATGACGTCACATTGGCCGCGACTTTTTTTTTACTTCTAATTAATATGATTAATTTGCTGTAATAATGTCACTGTTGTGAACCATAATAAGATGTGTGCGCAAGAAGTGTCTATGACCATTTGGAGCATTTTGAGATGTTGAAGTTTCCAAAATACTGTAGAAAGCGCCCAAAAGGTGATCCTGAAATGAAATTTGGCAGAGATATAGGTTATATATTTGAAATTAATTTCACATCAAAAACTGGGGAAAGAATAGTTTACTGACAGATATAGATCAATTTATTGATTTTGAACTTGGGCACTTCTTTAGGTAAATTACAAGTAAAATTTGCAAAATAATGCCCATATTAAAAACAAATTTTTTATAAAATATGTTGGATGATTACTGTCAGTAAAATGTCAGAGAAAAATGTGCTGTTATTTGAAGAATACTGCCTGTGGACATGGGCACTTGCACTCACATTGGGTCCATAGACTATACACATTTTGCATTGCAATGCACCCCAATAAAAGTATTCCATTTACAAGAAGATTTGCTAAATAACATTTATCTAATAGTTAGTTACCATTATTATCACCAAAAAAATCCACAAAATATTGTTCGTTGAGGGCGCTGTTATGATTTTTTTTTAGGTGTCAATGTGTGCGCGCAGGGTACTTCTTGCGCTCACATTGGTGACAACACAAAATCAAACTCCCCTGACAAAATGTGTTTGCAAACTTCAAATTTAAAAACAAAATATATAATTATACTACCATGATAATAATTGTTACCTCACAGAGTACCTAAAACCATGTATATCTCAATTTCACCCAAACTGGACTTGGGCACTTCTTTCGCACACGTTCCGATGATGTTATTGCGCGTTAAATATATATATATATATATATAAAACCAGTTCGGGTCAACTTCTTTTCGACTAGCTCTGTAATAACACATACAGACACACGCACACTCGCGCTCGCGCACACACACTTCCACACACACATACACACAAAGCACACGCAAAGGACATACACAAAGCACACAGTGGATGCATGCACACACGCACACATACGCACACAAACTCGCTCACACGCATCCGCACGCACGCACACTGACTTATTCACTCTCCACCTCTGTCTAGCACTCGCGCCTGCACAAATTAATATAACCACGCACATGCTACTTCTATACATACTTTCTCAGTCATAAATGCACACAACATACACGCTTATACACACCTGCATATCATCTCTCCCACTCAACCTCCACACGCAACTATCTAAAAGCCACACGAACCTACTCACACACTCGATCTTCATCCTTTTTCAATATAGATCAAAATCGTTCATGCGGGCACACGCAAAACGCATAACTGTGCACCTAGTTAATCATATTAGGTTTTCCGAAACATATCGTAATTACCGCCTGTCCACTCACAATTTACTCCGACACTCGTTTTTGATCTATTTCAGTATAGATCGAAAACATTCCATCACACACAAAATACATAGCGGTGCATAGAGTTAAGCATGTATTTACATTTTTCATACAGACTTCGTAATTACCACATTCATACTTTGTAATTTACGTTTTCAGAAATACTGCGCTGACGTATGCTCGCACGCACACACACGCACACACACACACACACACACACACACCCACATGCGCGTGTGTGTGGACTCAAGTATCATAAACTCACAATGTGCGACCTCACACTAACACACTTTTCGTTCATGAAACAAAGGAATGTGTGATCTGATTCCAGTTTTAGATTAATATAGTGGCATGATTGTTACGCCTATAGCTGGAGCCACACACACTTATTTGTACACATACACACGTGCAAGCACACACACACGGGCATCCACATCCGCGACATACCAAAAACACTGGTCTTTCAGAAACGCATACGCACTCAACCCCTCACTGAACACACACAAAACTCACGTATGAACTTACATCAAACAGTTTCCTGCATGAAACAGAGCTCAAATGTGAGACCTGATTCCAGTTTTTTATGTTAGTAGTGTCTTAGTTGCTATGTGCCAACTATACAAAATTGTTGTCCATTATGAGTCAAATCTTATGGAAGATGCCCTTCGGGAAAGTGTTTTTTTCATTTTTGGGCATGAGAATTATAAGCGCAACATAAAAATTTGTATTTGGACTGCCATTTTGAATCCGTACAACCGATTTTATTGTTTCGTGTTGATGTACCCCATCAATGACCGGAGTTATGATCGAATCAAAGATATTTAATCAATTATCAAAGTGGTCTTGCGCATCACCTTTAATCTTGTCTTAAATTTACCTTGACCGTTTTGCTCAATGGAATAAACGCAGAGGGAAATGGCTTTTAAAAAACTACGTTCGCCACAGACGCATTCTGAAATAGTGTATCTCTTGAAAGTTTCGATAGACCAATATATCATTTCCTCTTAATTTGAAATGTGTTCGGAAATTTGTCCTTCCGCCCCATTTCAATATTTCTATATACGGTTGCTTTCGACAGCGAGCTTCATTAGAAGGGCACAAATAACGATTTCTCGTATTGTTATCTGGTGTACATTCATTTATTTAATTAGAATTGGTCCTCTCATGACAGTGTCCTAGCTTGTGCACCGTGACCTTGCAGACGATTATGGCAAGCTAAAAGTGTCATAACGCATTGCTCACAGCCGTTACTTTCTTAGCCACGCGTTGCTTTCGGAAAGCAACGCGTTGCTTAGCCAGCCATTCAGTAGAGTCAAAAAGCCACGCGTTGCTTTCTGACAGTACTCTCATTTAGCATTTAGCGTTGCTTTTATTAGCTCACTTTGTCCCATTGTGCAAAAACAATGATTAATCGGTTACCCATGACCGCATATGAACAAATTACCTTTCGTTGAAATGTTGATGTAATTTTACACAATTACCACAAAAATTGGGGAGAAGTTTTGTTGCGTCTTTTTTTTATTGATACGCCCTGTATAACGAAGCATTAAACAAAAAAAAAAGGCTGGAATTACGAAATGCGTCTTTACATTTATACGTTCTGTTCAAACATTGTTAAACGGAAAGTGTTCAAATCTGGACGTGTTAGTTATGCAAAAAAATGGGCGTAAATGTGTAGATCCGGACGTTAGTATAACTTAAAACTACGCACAATCGTGTAAAACGACGTATAGTACTGCACGTAAGTTGTGTAGAAATAGGCAAGTCGTGGAAAAGTGGACGAAAACCTGTGAAACTGGACTTTTTACGCTTCTGGCGTGCTTATTTGTTTTTTCTATGACCTGTTTTCAAATTGTGTCCTTTAGGCTTTATTCTCCATGAATCTAGAGTCAATTCGTCCCGAAATCAATTCGCCCCACTCAAATGGTCCAGGGTTGATTATAAACGCAAATATTATACAATTCCATTACATTCCCCTACATACCAGGTGAAAAAAAGAAATAAACTAGGATAGATATCCCAGTTTGGTAGGTTTTGTTCGAAACCTAAACTTAATTCTTTCCGTTCCTTCTTTTCGTTTTACTAGTTTATATAATACAAACTGTATCGATCAGCTTCAACTCAGAACGTTTAAAATCACTGTATGACAACTATTTTTTTCTTCGTGGATATGAACAACATCTGTATTCTAGAAAAGGCAGTATCAATGACTAATAGTTTCTGTTAGTGTTTAAGGCAAATGTAACCACGCTGGGATTGTAAACCAAAATATAATTGAAATTGTGCTAACGATAGTGAATAATATTGATCTGTGGTACTTTCTCTATACATTGATATGTAATTTGATGTGTGTTAATTGCAACGATCAGATTGTACTTCATTCTGAAGTTAATAAATCGTATCACTCTACTAACACAGGACTTACTAAACAAGTGCATCTGTTTCCGTGCAAGTGATGACATAATTCTCAGTGTAAATACAGAAACCCATTTTATACAAATTTCCGTTTAATAGAAGAGTAGACAATACCACACCCTAAAATTGGAATTATACATATACGAATAAATATAATTACTTAGGTGCATAATTTACAGGTGTTGGCTCTCTTGAAAGTCGCAGTAGATCATTTTTGGTTTTCTTGTTATTATTGAATACGTAACATATTGTTCAGGTCCGCTTTATGCGTACGATTTAATTAATATGACCTATTTATGATTCACACACGTTTCTTTGAACAGGAACCAGAGTAAACACAGGCAAAGAGGACTCAATACAATCATGTCATTATTATGTATACAATTGTCAATTTAAAGCAGACGATGTAGAAATGTTGTTATAAGCCTGATGTGATTATAACGAGATCACAGATTACACACGAGATAAATAATACTCGTGCATAACGTTTTTCCCTATAAATTTATTTAAATTGTTTTTTTTTATTTATTGAAATTATTTATTTCATTTATTTATTTTATTTTTTTGTTATGAATTTATCAATGTGTTTGATACTTCTTTACATTTTTAACTGGGGTTCTCTTTAACATTGCCATCTTTATCATATAAACAATTAAACATTCTAAAGGATTAGTTGTATTATTACCGCACGAGGTTAAGCTAGTAACAGGTGGTTACATCACAAAGGGCGCCGTATTGTCACTTCCTTGACAAGAAATGTGTATTTACGTATTTAATAGATGGTCATACCATCGATCGATGGCATAATTATGGATGAATCTTTTTTGGAATTCAAACGGCATCACGCTCGCGGAATATAAATAATTCGTGTAGTTTCCATTATAAACGGGGTGTCGTTTGTTATCTAATTATATATTTTGAACTGAACGTGCCGAAGCTTTAATTTGGTCCATCAACTTTAATCTAACGATCCATTCATTTTGTGAACCGCATATCCTCCCCAATTTTATTTGGAAATCAATCAACCCCTTTGAACCCATTCATACCATGTATAAACTGTGATCATTTTTTTTCCTTTACATTTTTGACTCAAATGATATTACACTTGCATTCGTTTTCAGAGTGGAGGATTTATAACCCATACCTTTACACCTCTTAGGAATAAAAACGTACTTAAACGCCTCTCTGTATTTAACACTTAGAGCCGTATAGATAATTGGATTCACGGCGCTGTTCAGGTACGACATTGCGCGGGAAATGTAGAGCATGATAATTATCAGTTGTCTTGGTGCGAGGTACACCCCACCTCGAAGGTCTGCAATCATATAAAACAAAGACATGAGTTCGAATGGTGCTAAACACACAAAAAATACAACTCCGTTAATGACGAGCATTTTCGCCACCTGGTTTCTCGTTCGTGCATCACGCTCTTTTCTAGCTGACATTTTAGCCTGTGTGCTCTTCATCGATTTATGAAGTCCACGGATGATCCGGTCATATAAGATCACATTAACCACGAGTGAAATGAAGAAGGGAATAGTCTGCGAGCCATTTGTGTACAGATCGTGCCATTTCTTGATCGGTTCACAGAATACTCGCATTTTTGGCCAAGTGTCGTAAGGTTTCTCCTCGGGCCATATGAAACACTCCACAGAAACAGCTGCAAAGCTGGGCATAAAGGTGGCAGAGAGCATTGCGGATAAAACAGTTGATACTGTGATTATGATAAATACTTTACGGTTTGAATCTCGTTTTCTATGAGGTCGGCAAACACCCCAGAAACGTTCCAGAGATACGAGAGTAATGAATATTAGAGAAACGATATATGTTGTACTTGAGACAAAATTTACCAATATGCAACCCGGGGCTCCGAGAGGCCCATCGTCAGGATTCAACGGCGATTTTATGTACACCCAAAGCTTACTTCCAATGGCGCTGAGAAGAAAAAGTGAATCTGCAATTGATAGACACACAAGGTAACAGTTGGTTATAGTTTTCATTCTAGGTGCACGTAAAACGACGTATATGAAAGACACATTTCCCAGGATACCAATAATTAAAAGTACCGGCAGACAAATCGTAGTAAATAACGCAACTCCAGTTTTATACGTGTATCCATCTGCTTCGGATGCATTTTGTATAACCCGGAGGTCTACATCTGCACATAAATTGTCTTCAAACTCCTGGTAAGCTGTCAATGTTGTCAAATCCGCAAAATGGGTAGGACGAATATTTAACGGATCCATAATTGTAACAGTTCATTCGGAAACGCAGCCAATACGTTATTCGTGTAACCTCATCTCACAGAAAGCTGCCAATTTGAAGCCAAACTATTATGGTGTGTTTTGTCGTTTTAATACTCTCGACATATCTTGTAGCTGCACTTAAACTTCCCGCGGGTATATCGCAGAGCAGTCATTACGCCCTGGTATAGAAAGATGACAATGAGAGTGCAGAAGATCTGAGTTCCGTTTAATAACACGAACAGCTTTAGGGGTAGCAGCGTCCTACAGCATACGTATGCTGCTGTGGATATTAATTTGCCGTCCGTGCATTCTGTTCATTGATTGGCTAACGGGTACACCGTTCAGTGTCTTCAGACTGCTGACTTTTTTCACAGTGATTTAGCTCACACACGCCAAATGCGTGCAGCTCAGTTAAGTTTCATAAGACCGTTTTACATCTTCGGTGGGTGAGCAGGATCAAAACTGCATATGCGCACTTTGAGTTCCGTTCAAACCAATAAGCAGATTTTGGTCGAAGCACGACTGAACACGACTTCCAATCTTGCACGGTTAAGTGTTGGTCTTTTAGGTTTGGTCAAGAGTATTATGTGAACGCACGTCTTTAGCCGAGAGATTCATGCCCGAATGGTGAGCACGTTAAAAGCTGAGCGTTCACTTTTCGCCTGTACAGGCTTCAGCAAATGTTTATCGCGTAACCATACATCTTGAGGGCACTTCAAGAACAGTGTGATACAGTTATTGGTGGCTTCTGGAAATGAGGCCATCCCACATGGGAATTTATGGTCACTATTTGCATTCAGAAGGCAGTATGGTTAGCGGAAGGGATTCTTTAAACCATGGTGAACGAAACGATCTGAACCTATATGCAAATGATTAAATAATAACCGCGAAGAAGAATTCAGGTAGCAATAATAATAATAATGATAATAATAATAATAATAATAATAATAATATTAATAATACCAAAGAATGACACTTTGGGGGAAATTTTAATTATTCATTACGTTATAATGAGCTTTTATTATTATTTAGATTAATATTCATATCCTTTGTTATTCCAGTGGATTATCTGTAATTTGCATAATTCATATCCCTTGACATAAAAGCGCAAACAAAGGATAACGTTGAGGGGAAAGGAAACTTCGCTCTAACGTCTTAACTAGTGCATAGCAAGCTTATAATAATAATAATAATAATAATAATAATAATAATAATAATAACAATAATAATAATAGTAATAATATTAATAATAATAATAATAATAATAATAAAACTAAAAACAACCATAGGGGGAAAATTTAATTATTCAAGAGGCTATAATGAGCCTTTATAGTTATTCAAATTAATTAATATTCATATACGTTGTTATTCTAGTAGATTAGAACTAATTTGCATACAGTTAATATTCATATCCTTTTACGGAATAAAGCGCAAACAATACATGACGTTAGGGGGGAAGAGTTTTTCTCCCTAACGTATTAATGAGTACATATGTATAGTTTTTCCCCTTATAGTCGCACATAAGGTCGTAATAATAATAATAATAATAATAATAATAATAATAATAATTACACTCTATTGCTAATAGGAACGTTAGGGCGAAAGTTTAATAATTCATTAGGTTATAATGAGTTATTTTATTATTTATTCATGTCCTTTGTTATTCCTAACGGGATAAAGCGCAATGTAAATGGGGAACGAGACTTCGCCCTAACGCCGTAGTGAGCGAATAACAAAAGGCAATTCCCTCTAACCTACTACATAATGTAGTAATACTTACAATAGACTAATATTAATAATGCTTGCAATAGACGGATATTCAAATGTTTTGTTGATGTTTTAAATAAATGCAAACGGTAATTGGAATAAAACATAATTGTAAGAACGGAAGAAAGACGTAACAAAACAATAAGACTGGCATGCGAAAGTTACACATTACATTTCAAATAACTGCTTGAATGACTCCTCATTGCGCGCTACATTTACCGCAGTGTCGCGTTAAAAATGCAAACTAAATAGTTGCGAATGAAAGGTTTTCTCCTTATCAGTTATGTCTAAATTAAATCTGCAATTTTTCCCCACAAATACCTTTGGAAATGTGTAACGTTGATCTTAAAGATACCATTTGAAACCACCAAAAACGTGAGAATTGAAAGAAGAGTCGCATTTCGAGACACGATTGATATGTTCACGTGACAATATCAGATATTCATACTTCCGATATGCTGAATAGTTTGATAACATTCCGATATTTAATCAATGACCTTGAAAGAACACTTTGGCAATGTCATCTATTATGTATGTATTCTCAGTTAACGAAAGCAGCTTGTGGTGAAAGCGATCAATTGAACAAATGTCTCTTCAGGGGAGACGTATGTTACATACATTTGCATTGTTATAACACATTAGCTTTGGAATTTATTCGAGTGGTGCAATATCTTATAAGTGTCAGTGTCACAGATCCCTAAAAGATGACTAAAAAAATAATCCAGTTGTTTTTGCCTCCCCAAAATGAGTTAAATCGTTCATTTTTTTTTTTTTGCCAAGGCGATCACAATAAACGCCACAGTTTCCACTACTGATATATTTTGTAGTTGACAGTTAACAAACGGTATTATGATAAAGGCTAATGGGATTGTACGAGTGTTCAACTTTTAAAACTTGCATTTACATGCCAAATAGAGCATTTGCCGTACTGTGAATCCGGTTTGAAGAATCGTTACAATAAAAAACCAACATAAGGTCGTTGACTTAGTGAATTACAACCCTGGTTAATTAAGTAGCACTCAGGTACTGATATCTGTGGGTGATGTATGTGATCTTGAAAAATAATAATTCCTCCTTTCTGAATGGACCATTCATAGACGATGCAAAGGAAAAGGTCGTTGACACCAGGTGTTCAGCCCTGTTGCTCTCTAAAACGCCTCAGATTGTGCTACCCTAATTAAGTAAGCACATCTCAGGTACTGAAATCTTGTATGTGTAGTAGTGATCTGAAAAAAAGATAATACCATTTCTTATTTTTCTGAATGTGAACCTTGTATCTAACATGCTCCCCCTTGTAAAGAGAAAACATCTACGTTTTGACATAATGACTTAAGTTTGACCACCCGAGCGAAAAATACTACCTTCATTATTTCAACATTCACATACAATGAGACAATCCACTGAAATATCCGAATATGTGCCAGTAATTTAATTAGTAACGAATATTGGTAAACAACAATTTATATGAGTCAGGTATAACATAAAATCCCCTGCTGTTAAAAATGAAACCGGTTTTACTAGTTTCCAACAAATTAGTTCATTTGCTACTTCTTCAAGTAACTAACAGTCTAACGGACGATTGGATCAATGGCGAGGACTAAGCCATGTGCGGTGTACTGGCCACCAAGGCATGTACGATCTTGAAATTTTCGGCCTTCGTGGGCAATTAAACGTATTCACTTGAGTTCAATACCACGTGGTTTTAGAATATAGGTTTCTTAATGTTAAAACACCACCACATTATTTACAAACTCACTTCGAGATCCATAACACCCCCACCCTCCTATCCCACACAACCTACGCCCAAAACCCACGCCCAGATATTTTATTATATGCAGACATCTTATTACTAAAAAAACACACTTTGTGGGTTTGTTTTGTTTGTTTGTCCGGTATCAATTTCTGCCGCTCTTTAACCTACGGATATGAATTTTGGTATGTGGTAGAGCTCCGAACGTACGAGGTTTGTGGTCACGTTTCGAGGGTCATTGGGTCAAGTCATCCAGGGCCAGTATTGTGTAACTTGGCCTAGCGGGGCGGTGGCCCTCGCGCAGCCCAGGTGGGCGATGCCTAGTGTATTTATTAAAATTAGATATATCTCTAGAAAAAAGAGGAAGCAGAGAGAGAAACAAAAGAGGGTGAAGAGAGAGAGAGAGAGAAGAGAGAGAAAGAGAGGTAGGCGACCACAGAGAGACGAAGATAAGATACGATCCCGATAAATATCATTGGGAGGTTGTTTTCCTCTTGTTTACAACACAGTCCTTATCTACTTTGGGCCTTGATTAATCAGTTCGGAATACACAGCAAAAGCTCGCGTGACCTGGACAAACAGTCTTGCTCTTTTGAATTGCAAATAATTTTATGGATATTTTTTGCCCTTTCGGTAGGTTATTAGGAAGTCCATTACAAGATTCCGGCCCGCATAATCATGCATAGCCATACAGATGCATTGTGTCTAATTTCCATGCAAATAGCGGCTACGATCGATAGTTACCGTTACGGTTTTTACAAATAGCTGAAGATATGATTTTTAATAACGCCCAACGAATAGAGAGAGAGAGGCGAGAAAGAGGAGAGAGTGGGGTATTCAACAACAACAGCAACAACAACACCTTTACTACCCCCAATTTAAAAAAACACCTCACACACACACGCACACAAAAAACGCAAACAAACAAACAAAGAGAAACTTAAATATGTCTACTTGTACCTTTGTTTTAAGTAAAGACATTCATCACTGTGAGACCACGAGAACTGTTTTGTTTTGATCTCTACTGATTGTTTGTACAAGCACTGACATTGTAATACAAAGTGTCATAAGTAAAGAAAAATACAACATTCCTTCTGGCAAAACTTCTCATTTGTTGATTGCGCATAGCAAGATCATGCGCTTATTGGGCGAGTTATTTCTTTAAGGATAGGCTAATCGCGATAGAGAACACGATATGCAAGATATATTAATCTAGAATAGTTTTGTGAAGATTAAAGAAGACCAAGCTATGACCATCAGAGATACAGACGCGCTAAGGAAAATGCAGCCCCGTTGTGAAAGATGTAGTCCGATGGAAGCCATAGTCCGGGTTCCATAGACGACGGCGGAATAATAATAGTACTAGTAGTAGTAGTAGTAGTAGTAGTAGTAGTAGTAGTAGTAGTAGTAGTAGTAGTAGTAGTAGTAAAAGTAGTAGTAGTAGTAGTAGTAGTAGTAGTAGTAAAAGTAGCAGTAGTAGCAGCAGCAGCAGTAGTAGTAGCAGCAGTAGTAGTAGTAGCAGCAGCAGTAGTAGCAGTAGCAGCAGCAGCAGCAGTAGTAGCAGCAGCCGTAGTAGCAGTAGTAGTAGTAGCCTCCAACTTTTAATACATTTAAAGAAGTTCAATAGCAATTTAAACTTTATATTAAAAGTCCCACTGGCCATATAACATTAAATTGATTTACTTATATTCCAATCACCTTATTGCTGTCGTCACAGCGCCCTACCTTTACTAAAACAACTGGAGTAAGTGATTATGTTTGTCCGAGATTTCCATCCTTCTGGGAGTAATATTGTTTGATGAAGAATGTAAGCGATATAAAATACATGCTAAAAAATTCTCTGCTCAGGCGCTGGCATTCTTCAGACAGTTATTAGCGCTTTTAGCAATACCAATCGACGTACATTACACTTAACGACTGGTTAGCTCCATTGCCTCTTGAAATTCCAGTCTTGTAGTAGGCTTACGGGCCAAGTAGTTATTTCCGAGTTGCGAAGTAATTAATGCCCTGTGAATGATGCCTTCTCCTCACACAGTTCAATGTTTGAGTACAGAACAATCTTGTCGTTCTAAACATGAATGGCTAAAACCTTTTACAAGCTCGCAATGAAAGACGTTTTTGCTTAACCTATCTTAAAGATCGTAATGTGGTATGTGGTATTTCTTTAATACATTTAATGCGACCATTGAAGAGTTCCTCAATTTGACGAAAAGAGAAATTTAATTGTATTTGACAAATAAGAATGTTTCAAGCATTAAACAAATTTAAAACTCCTCCCACACTTGAATTATTTTATAAGTATTTTAATAGACGTTCCTAGCCAATAATAGCTATTTCACGCTCAACAAGTCTTCTATTCGACAAAATCGAAACATTTCAACGATTTAACATTTCTTTTCTTAAAAAGGCACCACTTTGCAGAAAACTTCACGTGAAGCCCTAAAATTTTTGCTTTTTATATAATACGACTCTATTACTGTGAAAGAGTACCACAAAGTGTTCTGACTGCCTGCCTTGATAGATTTAGAAATCTAGATTTAGATAAATGACATTCAATTGGAAATGTCATGACAATGATCCCAAAAAGTATCACGACCGATATTTTGCGTTGATTGATTCGCCGTTTAGACATTTGGGCAAGTGCTTATTTAAAAAGTTGACAAAAGGTTATAAGTGTGTATTATTGAAAATAGACCATGGTCATCCCCAAGGTTACAACACACCTTAGCACCTGGTCTCGCACAAACAAATCTCTCTATGGAAGCCTGTATAAAAGATTCTAGTAGTGCTAGTCACCGCGCTAGTCACCGACGGCAATTCGCTCATGTGTTTGTCATTCCTACTGACCTAAGTTACGATGCACGGCGTTGCATAGAACAACACATCCGAAGCATTAAAATCTGTGTGTACATTGTACGTGGTACGTGTCATGCAAACCATCTTGACCGCGCCGCAACTGACCCTTCTTAATCAAAATAACACGGTTCCGCGCATATAATTAATGAAACAGCAATCATACTCCCATGGCATTTCCCATTCAAACTTGTTTCCACTGCGGAAAATCGCCATCATAATTGCAATGTCACTTATATAGTAAAAAGTAAATGTCACCTTGCATGAGACACTGTTTTGGGGGGGGGAATCAGGAATGATCTAGTAATACCGACACTCTCCACTAGCACATTATATCACTCATAATCTACGATTATTTGGGAGTACTTTTTCAAACCCCAATTTCCGGGATTGACTCATGCGCACGTTTATCTAATACACAAACACACCAACCCTCACCAACAAAAGTCTTATTAAATTCGGTTTTCATTCAGCTCCGATAAGCCGAGACATACCGTTTTATCATTGCGCATTATAATTTTGACCACCTGAGGTCTAAGAAGTATCTCGATTGTCATGAACACACATTGCAGAATTTCCGATACCCCCCAAGCTGTATCACAATATGACGTCACCACTCAGTAATGAGAGTAATTACGACGCTCTTCATTTGTACTCGTAGACGAAGAAGTTTTTTCGTGCTCTGGACATGCTTATTTGACACAGCATGACACTGCCATTGTTTTCAGTAGCTTATTTGGAGTTTGTTTTAACCCACTGTCCCCTATGGCAATGCCAGGCAATTGCCTTTTGTTCATCCATTCCAGTGACACTGGTTAATGGGGCCCTTACGTAAACTGAGCATGTACAAAATTGGCCGTATAAAGTATCAACCGCTCTGTTGCTCATTCAATACGCGTCATCTTAACCTGGCCTCATTCAAAAGTTGCCGCAGTACGGAATGCAAGCTATATGTATTTAACAATCCGACTGATCCTTCCTCCCAGACGCCCTGGTCGATTGCAGAATAATATTTACTTTGGTTAAAATAGACCAGTTCGTTTAATGAATCAATGGGTGTTGAACGCAATAAAAAAGAACATTGACTGAATTAATAACACAGTTTCCGGAGATTCAATCACTCGTAATGTTATATATAGGGTGGTCGGATGCAGCAAGGCAAAGCTATTCATCAATCATTTCCAACATCATTTGTGTTGGTCATTTTTGATACCGTTATCTTATCTTTGGTGATCTTAAAATAAGTAAACATAAAATAATATCCAGTGTTCAATATGAAATAATTACCACCAATTTGTGGGTGTAGGTGAACGTTTACAAACTCTTTGGGCTAACGGCGGGGGTCCAGGGGGCGGAGCCTCCCTGAGCTAAATCGGTTTTAGCAATGTTGGGGGGCCATATCGGAGAGCTCTCAGTTTATCATTATCTTGATGAGTTTGGTCACCCCCTATATAAGTGCCTAATTTAGATCCCTACCGGTTTAGCAATGTCCAAAAAATATATGATCCCATGTATTTGGGGCCCCCTGCTGAAGAAACAGATAGCCCCCTTAATACAGATAGTTGATAAATAACATCTGATGGTAGGGTAGCAACCATGTTTGACATTAGTATCATATTGACAGGGCACTTGCCCCGTTAAGACAATTCTAACGCGTTCATTTTTCAATCGAATTTAAAATCTCTGTCAGTAGCCTCGTGGTGGCGTGCATCGCTTTGAGCAAGCAGTGGACTGGATATTTGGATTTGGATTGAAATAATGTCGTAATTTCGAGGAGTCGGTCAGAGTTAGTGAACATTGCAGCTTTTTTTTGTATGCGCAATTGATAGCGATATTTTCCGAGGATTCAAATTTACCTAAATTGGCTTTTTTATTCTTGGGTCAAGAACCAAAAACGTTTCTCTCGTACCCACAGAAAATACAAAATTATAATTTTTAATTACAAATTTGTGATTTTTTACCTTTTTTTGATTTTTCACATTTTTAATATGATTTAACCCTCGTCTACCGAAGCTTCAAGTTTTCGTCCGCCTTGCTAAAACTCCCTTTTCTGCATCAAATTATTTAATGTAAGTTCTAATTGACATTTTATTTCCCGTTGTCCACTTGGGGTATGGGTAAGGTACAGGGGCATGCAAAAGTGATGGATGGTGGAGATAAGTACTAACATGCCTATGACATAGAAATATCACAGACACTTGAGTTGGATAGCAATAGATAAGCTATGGTCCTCCCTTTCCATTGATACCAAAAATAAGTACCAACATTGCTACCATTGCGTAAGAATACCTTCATGAAGTTCGCATTCAATACCGGATTGTCAGCAAATTGTAATTCCTGCAGTACAGTGCTGAATAGGGAAAATAAAAATTTCATCCAAATTTAGGCTATTCCGGTTTCGTGTGGTTTTTGGCGCTACCCTTAAGGCAATTACTAGTTTTATTTACTTGTAGAATTTTAATGCTATATCATGTTTTTGAGTCATGCAGTAATGCGAATATTTGTCCACCCGAAAAACCATATCCGGTAGAAACATCACTTATACCGTCATAGTGACGTCATAATTGGAAATGTTGGTTTTTACTTTGATACCAGAAAGACAAACTTCTAAGCTATTCTGTGGTACCACATTATGTTCAATAAGGACAATTCATATGGGGGTGGGAAACCACCACCACCCCCCTTCTTAGGGAGCTTTGTTACGAAAAAAGAAATGGCTCAGGTAAAATCACAGGGGGTGGCAACACCACCCTACCCCCTTTCTGGGGTGTTGTTACAAACAATGGCTCAGGGCATTATAAATATTAACCCAATATACCACTGTAAACAGTATCAACATATTGAGATTTAGTTGTCTGTTCGGCTATTAACTTGCGATCGTTGTCGCTTGTTGCTACATTATTTGTATATTCTATGTAACCTCATAGAAATTACGAGCCGCGTTATTGTTCAACATAACCAACCCCACAAAATAACCTCATAGTCCCCGGCAACGTTTATGATGCTAAGATATATCGCTCACGGGCCACCACACGTGGCCACGCATACTAACATATTGTGGTTAGTTTAGAAATAGAAACGTCGATATGACAATAAACAAGACGTAATGGGATAATCCCTTTAAAATTAAAGCGCCAGAAGTCGATCCCCAAACCCATCTAAACTCTTGTCGAAAAACACTAAAGACAGCAAGAAAGAAATTATTCTATGCGAAACTGACATATTCAACCACAGAACTGACATACACCACACATCCGATATTGAGGCGCCACGGTTCGTGTCGTATGATATTAGTGTGCCGTGGGCATTTCCTACAGGGGAGGTGTTATAATGTCGCAAAAGATTTGCAAGTGATAAACAGAAAATACATACCTGCAGATTAATAGCAAAGTTACGCTGTATAAGTTAATCGCCAGGGAATGATTTCAGGTTTGTCATTTTCCCATCTTATAATTGGAGCTGCATTATTTCAATCATCAAAAAAGCAACAACATTTAAGAAGGCTATTACATCGTAAAATTACCCAAACGGCAATTATTAAAAAAAAACACACATTTGTTTTGCTATAATTTTGACTTAAGGCAAGGAGACGGGCCCTGAAAAAGGATTTATTGTAATTTCGACAAGTAAGGCACAGTCACGACGCTGCATAATACAATTGAGATTTAAAACAATATTCATTGCACAATCGTTCGTGACTTTTTTGGGTTGACGTATTTTTGCGGTAAGATGGGTAAAACAAGCTACCTTAAAAATATCATTTTATCCGTACATTTGGTATTCCCCTCAAATAGCTAGATGTTAATTAGCCGATGTCAGCTAAACAACACGCAATGTCGGTTACCTGCCATGGGTATGCATTAGTTGTATTTTATTTTTAACTTGATGGTCATTAAAGGCTGACGCAGAGATTCTGAGGAGGGCGCACCAAATTTCAAACAAATCCTATTTCTTGCATGTACCCAAGGCATGTCCATATACTAATCACTGTGTGAAATAGCTAAGCTCAAACGAAGCCTTCATATAGAAAATCACAATTGTTAGAAAATTCGGTCCGGAATTTTTGTTATACACAGTATCCTATGGCACGCAATACTATACATAATGTTTACTGCATCAAAACAAAAAATCCTATTCATCTGGGTGACTATTTTAAGTATTACACCAAAAAATATTATTTTGAAATCTCTGAGGCAGCCTTTAATAAGGACTTTAACTAATGGTACAAGCAAGAACTCAAGTTAAACTTCCAGGGTATTGAAGAAAATGATTAAAAGCAATGTAATGCCATCAATAGACAAATTGTCCAAGTCCTCCGAGGTTGGATTCCCTTGACTGTAGCAGGTTACCATCTTATCTTCAAGCCGACCGAGGAGCCTGCTCCGCAGTCATACCCGTGGGAAGTTTATTCTGAGGATCCCTAAACTTATAAAACATTCAACATCTTGGCGTCCGGATACAATTTATCCAAACTCGAAACAGATTTGCCTCGAGTAGAGGGTTTATTTATGATATTATGAACAACTTTACGGAGAAGGTGTCTTTGTCCCTGTACAATGGAAGAAAGCCATAGTTGTCCCAATCCCAACGCAGTACCCACCCACTATTGATAAGTTAAGACCTGTCTCACTGACATTTGCAAAGTTGCGGAAGGTTTTATTATCAATTTGGTCTTGGGTATGATCATAAATGTGCTCTTCATCAATTTTTTGTAACGTTAATAAGGGGTTCAACTGCACATATTTAGTTTCTCTTGTTTCAGTTTCTTTTTCAGGGAGGCTGAGGAGCCGCAACATAGGAACTGTGATACTTACGGATTTTCGACGGCGTTTGATCTTGTCACCCCACCTTCTATATCATGTGCATCAATATTGTGTCCGTAAGTCCATAGTTCATTGGATGTGTGACTTCCTCGGCACCGCCAACAGTGCGTTAAGTATAATGTTTTATCTGATTATGGTTGTTTGAAATGTGTTTTTCCCAAGCCCTAAAATTCTCATAAGATTTCAGCAGAATATGCTAGCAGCTATACTCTGGAAATATGTTATGACCTGAACATTTGCTGATAACTTTTTCAGTCGTTGTTCAGTTATTCATGCTGATCTTAATACTTCTTGAATGGGCAGGGACATAACTTTCCTTGAATCCACCAATTGTCCAGCCGCCAATTTTCATTTTCAAGACCACCACCGCCACATCGCAACTTAAGAATTGGTACTACCCCACTGTGCTTTCTTTATTCATTTACTTAACAAATAACTGCTTTCCTCAGGGTGGTTCTGCATCACTACATGTGCATTTTTTTTAAATATCCGTATGCTGAATCTTAGATTTTTTTAAATTTTAATAATTGATTTTAATTTAGATTGTGTAAAATTAGCTGTAAAATTCAATTTTGATTCTTAAGTAGTTTATTTAATGCTTTCAAATGTTTTTATAATTGTATTTAAAAAAAATTTTTTATGTGTAATTTTTCAGAACTTGGGGGGAGGGGGGGGGGGGGGGGCATTTGGGCCTACGAGTGGCAATATAATAACTCAAAATCAAATCAACTCAAATCAATTTAAACATTTGCAATGTTTCATTCATGATTATCTGCATTTTTGGCATTAATTACGTTGTTCATTAGTTAAAAACTGCTGTCTGCGTAATTTTGTGGCCTAGACACAGAATTGTGCATGTTAGTGGATGCAGTAGTTAATCCATTTTCCATCGAAAGCCCCAAAGTTGTATTGGAAAATTCGTATTGTAAATTTTAAAATGTTCCCATTATTGTAGCTGATATCTTATAAATATGTTGAACCTATAGGAATAAGTATGCCATCTAAGTTAATTAAAAAACGTATATCGGCGCCTACTTCAAAAGTTATGTATTTTCTGTTGCTTTGTTTGTTTTGTCAGTGCATGAGTGAATTTCATTAACCATCCTGTCTACCAAAACATTGCTAGTTAACACCTTACCAAGGAAGACCACCCTCCTTCGGAAATACATTAATAAGCATCCAATCCTTCTGCCCATGTTTTTTTTTTTTTTTTTGTTACCGTTGGATAGCTATTTCCAATACTTTTCTGATACCTGATGTCGTATGCCCAAAATAAATCAAGCGTCTGTCATATTCCTATTAATTTTATCTTACCATACTACAAGTAACATTTTTAAATAAGTGGTATCAGAAAAGGAGGGTTGGGGTTTTAATGCAGGAGGCATAACAAGAAGCAGAGCGGAGGTGTTAAACACTCGGTAGACGAGCATTAATTTTTCGAATATGTTATTTTTCGCGCATTCCACTATTAACGTTGTCCCTAATCCTCCTCCTCTTCCTCCTACTACTAAATTATATAAAGATATTATGAACTGCCGTAGCCGTTCATGCTTGGCCCAAACAAACCATGGCATGATAAAAATGGAGACCCCTATAACCACATAATGGTAAATTTAACGTGGAAGGCCCTTTCCTTCAAAATTACGGCGTTGAAATACCGATAATAAAGTACGTTTCCTCAATTATATTCAGTTGACAGAGACTCCAAATTAGCTAGTCTACCGGCACGAAATATAGTCCAATACTATTACATGCGGGGCCTGGGAGGGGAGAAACAAGGATGCATGTTATCCTTCGATCTTCTGAAAAAAAAAAGTTGAGTCAAACCAATTTGCTACACGCCACAATGCTGTAGTTTTGGAATAGGGCAAGCAGATCCCGATATCGGGTTGTAATATATACGATTTAATCTTCGTACGTCGGGTGTTTACGAACTATGATGCATACCTTATCTCTAATTTTAGCAGTTCTTCCCAAGTCACTGTGAGGGCGTAAATTGTGCTTCGTTTTCAACAATCCAAAAAACGCCCCATACATGAAACAAAATTCCATCAAAATCCAGAGAGCGGCGGCAATACGTTGTACTTAACATTCCGCCCGTTCTATGCTAATGCATCGGCGGTCGATTGAAAACATACAGGCGGCGTATGCAAGCGACAAATCGAGAGCTTGTGAAATTATACCGCCCGCCTGCGTGACTACTAGCTGAGACTAATCAAGATGATTGTCTTTGATTAATTTCGACTTGCCAAACTACCCATAATCCATCACGAGGTTGATCATCGGAAGCAAAAATGCGAAATTTTCATGCAACTTTAACCATATTTTACAAAAATTCTCGAGGCGGGCAAGAAAGATTATGTCACTATTTTGATGTAGAATATGTTCTTTAGAGCTGACAGTTTGTTTTAAGGTGGACACCTCTAGGTTTAAATGGCATTTAAAAATTTTTTATTTTTGCAATGTCACTGGGACGTAAGCACGTGCGTAAGCAAAATGGCGCTTGCCGATTTCAACTTACCTGTTGCCAAGTTGAATCGTTGTTACACGATGTAAAGTGTACACTGCACTGTTACATGGTGTATCGTTCAGTATTGTGTTGTAACACCATTCCTATAGGGATATTACGCGACGTTCGTTTAGCGTATACCGGGGACGAGTATCAATTAAATGAAATGGATATGGGTTTTTGGTTGTTGTTAAGGCTGGCGCCTTTCCAAAACACGGGGGGCATCTGGTGACAGATGGGTCTCAAACAAATAGCGGTCGTTGGGTGAAAATTTTGCACAATTTTCTCCCAAAAAGAGGGGCTTTAGGTGACACTGTGCGTAAACTTTCCAAATGTGGGCTTTGGGTGACATTGTCAAAATACATGCATGGGCCGGAGGTCTGGGGGCTGACATTTTCAAAATACAGTGTGAGTCTTTGGGTGACATTTCAAAAATACATGGGGTCTTGGGGACAGCGGTCTCCTGAAAATTGCGGGCAGTCTTAACTCTTTGCGTGCGGCAGGCGAGTATTCTCGCTCAAAGATGAATTTTGGTCTCAATTTTTGTCTGTTTCTTGTTATAAACATTTCAAATTATTTATTTTATGAGGCGTGGGGAAATGCACTAAATTGAGCAAAAGAAGAAGACATAGCCTTTGTTCTTCGTTTTAGATGCATCCAATGACCTACAAATATGGAAAGCAATCTCGAATGCCACTCCTGACTTATGATGTTATAACTTATACAGAATTGCTCAGCGATGCAAAATAGTTAACATCCTTACATACCCGTCACATCCAAGATGGAAGCCCCACCCCCCGTATGGTAGTTATACCCGCAATATGGTGCATCTCATGCACCTCATGTCAATCAATTTTCTTGTCCGCCTTGATTATAGTGTGAACTTGTCAAAATAAAAACTCCACCAAATTAAATGTAACAAATTGCCGAGAAGGGGGGGGGGGGGTGGTTACCACCACCACCACCCCTCTGTGATGTTCGTACTGAACACCCGATTCCTGCCACAGGGAGAAACTCCATGAGCTTAAAGTTTGTACACGAAATCCAATAGGATGCTTGTTTGTGTGTTTGTTTTTGACAAACACAAAAAATGGACGACTTTCATCTGTGATTTGATCAGAAATTCTGCGTGAGGTACTTCATACGGTTGGCAAATAGTTTGCCAAGAAGTCCAATCAAAGTCGTCCTCATTGGCAGCAATACACAATAGCCCAAAAAAATGACCGATATACAAGAGGGGTCAAGCTAGCACAGGAGACCCAATAGCAAAAATTGTCGTTAAGTACATGGGGGAAATGTCATGAAATTTTTGGGTTCGGTTTTTTCATATACGATCTTGCAACCAAGTTTTTGCTATAAACAGAATGTTATGTAGAATCCGAAAATCAGGGTGCATTTTTAAAATTTTTGTGGTGCTTGGGTGTGTTGGGGGGATTTGGTGTTTTTCTTATTTTTTACGGATTTTCATATTTTACAGGGCTAAAACCGCACTTTTTTCTGCCTGATCTTTCTATATGAACCTTTAAATATTATGTTCTCTAGTATTATTAAACTTTTAACATGTAAAAGCTCAATATGGACATGATTTGGGAATAATTCTAAAATACTTTGGGTGTTTTTGTGGGCGGAAAATTTTTTTTCTGATTTAAGCATTTTATGTACCAAAAAAGCCGCAGTACACATACAGAAGTTATCATTAATCATAAAAAAATGATGGGTACAACTTAAGCGTAATATTTGCATATTTTGGTTGCTTTATTGTCGAATTTTCAAAATTTGTTGATTTTTTACATGTAACATTGGATCTGGGTCATTTGGAGCATTAATTAAACCACATTACGTTTATCTTACAAACATTAAGAGACTATTGTTGACATATTGTTTTTTTTTTATAAACCATGTTTAGCCATATATGAAGTATATAAAATATTTGTACATCAAAGTTTAGTTACTGCAGGGAGCTATACACGATTTTACCAAGGTGGGGATTTACAAATCTATGGAAATTTGCTCAAGGCATATTTTTGTGCTGCCTCAAAGAGGAATGCACATAGGAAGTAACTTGTCCACTGTTGCTGTTGTTATTCTGGTGATGTAGTCTAGGTGATGCTAGTATGTATGTTTTTGTTGTGAAAAAGGGTTAATATTCGCATTATACTTCATGGATTTAAACCAAACGTAGGTCTTATGTGTGTAATTGGGGATTCATCATTTGTTGATGGGTCAAAGGTCACATCCAAAGTCAAAGCATGTTATGGATTCAGATGTAAGAAGGTTCCTTTCAAAATGTTAAAATTGGACATAGAATTGAAAAGATGAAGTTCCACCCCTATTGTGAAACCAAACTTATGGTTATGGATATTACATGCAAACCTCATTTGTTTATTATGTCCAAACGTCACCATTGTCAAGGTCAAAGGCAAATGAGACCTTCATTCACGAAACACGGACGAGGACCGATGTATTTTTGGGGGGGGGGTCAACAACATTTTCATTCATTTTGCTATGCTTTGTTGAAATTTACTTTTTGCATTAACATAGCCTTTAGTGCACTTAAATGTAACCCCAGAAGAAAAAAAAAAACAGTGGACTTTATCATTTTGGTATTGTGGGGTTTTGGGTTGTTTTTTAAGTATTTGAGTGAGAAACCATGGTTTATATCAGCTTTTGAACTAAACTCCCTTTGAAAAAAAAAAAAAAAAAAAAAAGGCTAATGGACACAGACAAAAGGGGTATGTACTGCCTTGAATAAAACCCCCTTTTGCGCCTACACACTAAGAAGAGATATACATAGAAATAGTACAACTGCGTTGCATTAACTTGATTGAGTTGAGTTAATGAAACAGAAAACAATGGTAACCAAGGCTTTTAAGTTGAAGGTGATATAGGTCTACTTTGACATGACTCAGTAAAGTGCCCAAATACAGTTTCGTAAGCCCCATTGAGGCCTAATTCAGTTCATAAGACCAGAGTTGAAGCATGATCCAGATTGTGAGCACCCTTTTCTAGTATTAAACTGTTCATTTTGACACTTTGGTTCCAAATTTTTCATTAAAATGTCGGCAATTGGACCCGAAGTGCTCACAACAGTTTGCTATATTGATTTGTTCCTTGGTCCCCTGAAGCCTACACCCAATTTGCCTAAAAGACTTTCCCCCTACGGGAGTTCCCAGAACACCTATAGTAAAATTGTTGAATTGGCAACAAAAAGTCAGTTCCTAAGACCTTCTTTCACACCACAAAAATCAGTACTTAAAGGTTAATAAGATTTCAAGGCATCCATGTATCGAATTATATGTAGGGATTTCATATTAAATAGAGTTATTCCTTACTGATATTCATATTCTTCAGGATTAAAGCTTTATTGTAGTTCTGTGGCCTACCACTAAAGCCAACGCTTGGGGCTCCAAAATCAACGTCGATGGGAAGATAATTGTTTTTTTCAGAAGATGATCAAACCTACAACGTAGTAGCTCTGAAAAAAGCCGTTTGGATAGATCTCATTTTCTGATCCATTTGGCTTTTGTCCTATTTTTAGGTCCAAAATTAAACGGCAAACTACCAATTAACCAATTTAAATAGACATTGCAAGCCTTCATTCGTAACCCCAAAACTATAGAAAGGTTCAATTTTTGGAGGGTTAACAAATGTGCAACACATTTTATGAAACAAGCTAGATGTCTGATTATGGGAACATAACAAATTTTAATGAAACATGTATGAATGATTATGTGAATATGCTATGTATGCCTACAAAATCACAAATATAATACTATATGCATACCACATAACACCATAGACCACTTCTTAAATGGCCCAAACAATGTCTGTTGGAATGATATATGGGAAATGAGCCCAAAGACCAATATGTTCTATGTTTATGTCCATGTTGTTATAATTTATAGGACAAGATACTCTAAAGCCGGGGAGGGCTCTCAGGGGTTTGTCGGGTACCCTGCTCCTGGTTCTGCAGTGACCCCAAAGGACCAATTATCAGTCCTGTTTCTCAAGTCGGAATAACATTTTATCTTTAAAATATGTAACCAATATAAAGAACAAGAAAACTTGTGTATGCAAGAAAAATGGCATTTCGGGTCAAACTGCTGTACTTAAATTTGTGAATTGGATACCCCCAGCAGCGAGGCTATCCTTTTTTTTTTGAAGGAAAATGGGTACGACCAAAAATCCAAGAAGAAAGTAAACACATGCAGTTGGATACTAAATGTATTAATAATTGTAAGTCTTCAAACTAGTGACTCGAGGAGATTGAAATAACGGTAATTAAGTGTAATTAACTGTAAAATTAGTCAAGTTGGAATTATCCATACAGTTAGCTTGTGTATAATAGTGTCCTTGACAATTCAATTTGTTATCAAAGTAAACAGAATAATTGGTCGTGTTAGGTAATGGGCTGAACTTTGCTCTACCAAACCATGTTAATGGCTGGACAAGCTTAGAACTTCATGCGCAAACTGCCTTGTTAAAAGGAGTCGGACAAGAAAATTGCCCGCTTGAAGTCCTGATTTGCAACTTGACCACACTTGCAAGGACCCGTCAGTGTAAAACAGCCATTTAAACAAGCGGTTTGGCTTAGAAAAAATCACAATAAATTTAATTTTAAAAACCTTTGAAGTACCAAATGGAAAGGTTTTCTTGAGAAATAAACCCATGTACATTTCTATTAAGAGTTAACCAATGAAGGCGCTCTTCAATAATGTGATGGATTTATCCATTTAAGTGTCTGATTTTTCATTCAGAGACTTTTAAAGTCATGAAAATCACAAGAAACCTCTTTTTCGACGTATTGGTGTTGCGAACAGAAGGAGTGTTGTCCTTTCTTTGGAAAGTCCCTCCCGATATTCTATGCTTATCCAGTGGGGTTTAGAAGCCAAATGGGCCATGGAGGAGACATATCCCCCCGCGTTGTAAAGCCATGCATTAACTAATCTTTGATGTAAGAACCTATTTATTATTAAGTTCATGATGAACATGTTTCTAATACTTAAATAACATCCTCTTTATTTATAAGTTAACCCTAAAAAGGTGATTAATGCATGTACCCAAATGCCCCAAATCCAAAGTTACATGTACAAAATCAACAAAGGGTCGTCTTAAAAAGTTACAACCAAAATATGCAAATTATTACACTTTGTTGCACCACATCTTTTATTTGTGATTAATATTAACTTAGGTATGTGTAACTGAGTTTTTTTCAGTAAATTAAAATGCTAATTAATGAGAAAAAAAGAACTTTCCGCCCAAACAAACACCCATAATTATTTTAGACTTTGCCCAAAAAGAAATCCATATTGCATTTTACATGTTAAAAAGTTTATTACACTATGAAACAAAAGGAGGTTTTAGAAAAAGTGAGGTTTAGCCTTTAAAATATCAGAATCAGTAAAAAATAATATAAACCCAAAATCCTCCCAAACAACAAACCCAAGAACACATTTTTGAAATCCTCATAAAATTTTGCTTTTAGAAAATCTTGTTGCAAGATTGTTCTATGAAATTTTCACAAAAATACATTTCCCCATAACCTAAGCCTGGTTTGGTTGCGGTAGTGTGGCCACTGTGTCACCTCTTCATCAGTGTCGCCCCTGTGAATCGTCTTTCTGTTTCAGTGACCGGTGTGAAAGTAATCATAGTCCGGCATGTATCCACATAGTCCGGGCTCCATAGATACCACTGAATAAAGCGTGAAACTATGTTGCACAAGTGAAGAGTCCACTGAATCGATTGCCCTATTGTTCACCATTGTCCCGGACTATGAGCCCGGAGGACTAAATCCCCTGCCACACTATCCTGTTCAGTGATCACTCCCGTTGACTCATTTAACTCAATATTTAACATAATATAGCAATCAACTCTTACTTGTCCCTCTTTCAAAGCAGGTGGCATTCTTTTCAATAGTAGATAACTCTTTAGTCGTGTCCACAGCGTGGTAGTTATTACCGGTATTAGTCGGGTCCCACACGTTATTTATTACCGGTATTAACTAAGTCCGACGGAATAAAAAAACAAATCCACTAATTCCCCTCCGCCTATTGTACCCCATTGTACTCGTCCTCCCAGTGCGGTTCGGACATCAGTCACTTAATACCGGATCTAAAAAATTTATCATTTGTAGTGTTGGAATACATTTTGCCGTGTGGACGCGCGTCGGGGTTAACTCTATCGGACCTAACTTGGCTTACGTCCGACGATTTAATGCCGAAGAAGAGCAGTGGTTAAGTCCGGTCGTACTTTAATACCGGTATTGTACAAGGAGTGTGGACGCGTTCTATCGGAACTAGCGGTGGCATTTTCGTGTTTGCTGAAGTAAAACACGGAAAGCAGTGGTGTTAGTCGGGTTGGCGAAGTTGGCGACTCTGGCAACCCTTTGAAAATGGGGAGCATTTTGAAGGCCGGGAGAAAATGGGTCAAGGAAAGGGCGGAAATAATAACCATAAGCGTAGATCCAGGTAGAATGGGTGTTGTGATGTATTATTTACCCATGCAGAGTCTGACACCGTCTCATTTTTCGACTAAATAAATAATTCAGCCCAAGCGAAGCGAGTAATCCTACATATTGTTTCCAAAATCCTGGCTACGCCACTGATTCGGGGGAAATTCATCTTTGCCCCTCCGTTGACAAAGGGAGACATCTACAGGTCCTTGCCCAACTTGAATTGATGCTAATTACTCGGTTACGCCCCTGAATGGCAAGCCAGCTCGTCATTCTGCATATTTCGCGCACTGATCTCTATACATGGATAGCCGTCTCGCCCGTACTTGAATAGTCGCGACTGAAACAACCGGAATTTCCCCAGCGCCCATTTTGTGGTGGGGCGGGCAAGACATGGAGGTCCACCCTACGATCAATGCAAAATCAATGCACTTGGTGAATATTC